>JANJGK010000038.1:23073772-23084580 GCA_039081455.1 Macrobrachium rosenbergii
AAAGGCTAAAATTAAGAGATTAACAATGATGATTTTCATTTCATCTTTATTTCCACAAAAACTGCTTATTACTAGAGGGGTGGCCGGTAATAAAGTCACGGGAAGAAAGTCACAGAAACGAAGGCACAATTTTGGCTAGGAAAAAAATCACAGGAAAAAAGTCACATTAATTCATTTTTTTTTTTTTTTGTACGGTAATCCCCAACGGTCTTGTACTAAACACGCCGCAAAGGTGGGTACATACCAGGTTAAAACCCATGGGGGTCACTATGTAGGAAATATTGATATGAATTTTTTTCTGTTACTTTTTTTTCTGGGACTTTTTTTTCTGTGACTTTTTTTTCTGTGACTTTTTTACCTGGATTCAGTAGAGGGTAACTAACGTATTACGGGCTGTTTCAGGAACGAGAGCTCAAGCTGGCGTATGGCCAGGTTAACCGTCAACGATATTATACAATATTCATTGTTCTGTGGTTGTATGCTATGGCATTTTTATTTCTGTTTATCAAAATTTGGAAATAGCCAAAATATTCAAAAGAAAACCTTAATATCCTGAGAAGGACTAGTGATAGCACGAGTCACAACTTCAGTAAATCAGGGTATTTCAGCCTTGGACTCCTTATTGAGACGCAAAGGTTTTGCAACGCGATCTGAATTAATAATTTGAACTGACGCTGGGTGTGGGCAGCTGTAAGCATAAGATATTGCTATTTGTAATTAAAAACTAACGAAGCAATAAAAGCAGCGTACACACTCTGTAACTAGCACAGAACGAAACAAGCTGTAAAGGAAACAACTGTGTAGCGAGAAATTGAACATCGTTTACAGACAGTTTTAGTCCAAAAATCATCTAGTTTTAAATAGTCTCATACGAAATATTTTTATCCATTTAGGAGGTCATCTATTCACGCTTCAAGTTGGGAAATCGTTTTCTAAAAAGTACAGAGTAGTAATCTGTTGAGTTACAGATTACTGTAACGCTTCTCGGGCTTTTTAAGAACCGAAATGATCTAGAAATAGCCGTGACTGGTGTTGAGTGGCGCCCTATCTTCACGGTCTTTCATATTATATCCAATGAAAAGGAATTAATAGAATCCTTACAACTCCATCTTTTCATTTCTTAAGGCAATTAAAGGCAAAGACAGGCATCCGCTTCAAATAAAAACCAATCACAAGATAATATTTTGATGTCGCATTTGATTAAAGCTGCTCTGGAGGTTAACCAATGAGTGCGGCGTCTAGAAGGGCCTGATGCTATGAGACTAGGCCTATGCATACCTTGTTAAAGTTAATGGTTTCCTTTTAGTAGATGCTACTTTTGTGGATTCGTTTAGGCCTACGGGGGAAATTGAAGAGGGCCGGAGAGAAAAGTACAAGGGAGAACATCGGGTATATGAGAGCGAGAAAAGATTCACCATGAGTATAGAATGTTACTGAAGGTAGGAAGTTTTTGGTAAGAAATTAGGTGGATAAAACGAGGCAGCATAATATTGACACCTTCTTATGTGAAGGGGATTCTGTGGTCTTTTTGGCTTAGGAAGTTGTACTGTTGCCTTGTCCATGATTTTCGATCCCATATTTCCGATTTAAAAAGGTCCCTTTAGTTTTCTGTAAAAGAAAACTATTGTGCCGGCTTTGTTTGTCCGTCAGCACTTTATTCTGTCCGCACTTTTTCTGTCCACCCTCACATCTTAAAAACTACTAAGGCTAGATGGCTGTAAATTGGTATGTTGATCATCCACCCTCTAATCATCAGCCCTGTAGCCTCAGTAGTTTTTATTTTATTTAAGGTTAAAATTAGCCATAATCGTGCTTCTGGGAACGATACAGGATAGGCTACCACCGGGCAGTGGTTAAAGTTTCATGGGTCGCGGCTCATACAGCATTATACCGAGACCACCGAAAGATAGATCTATTTTCGGTGGCCTTGATTATACGCTGCAGCGGCTGTACAGAAAACTCGATTGAATTTTTTACTTGTTTTTTATTAAGAAAATGAAAATTGGTCCAGATATTAGGAGTTATTACGATAGCACGATAATACCCTCTTTCTGGGTCAGTTCGTGTAATTGATTTATGAAAATTTGGCTGTTAGGCCAAGCACTGGGGCGCTTTCAGCTCTTCAGTGCTTAAGGTGAAAACAGGGAGTTGAAGGAGTTGGACAGCAAGATGAAAGAAAGGAAGTGGGATAAAGTTAGGTACAGTAAAAGTTTAAAAAGTTGGTACAGTTAGGTGCCTCCCCCTACGGGACGTCTGTCAAGTAACTTCTCACCTGCCTCAATGTAAAGTTTTCTTTCAGTTAATTAATGTTAACCTTTATAGTTTTCTAGTCAACTCTAGATGACAGAGGCCTGTGTTTTGTCATTCTTAAATTTCAAATTTCAAAGGACACGAAAATGAGGTAAAACATTTATGCTCTCTCTCTCTCTCTCTCTCTCTCTCTCTCTCTCTCTCTCTCTCTCTCTCTCTCTCTCTCTCTCTCTCTCCTCCACACGCACATCTCCGTTTCGTTATCTTTTACCTTTAAATTCACTCGTGTTATTGTGAAGCGTTGGTGTCAAAATTTAGCTTGGTCGACCCATGTCGTGTGAGGAAAATACAAAACACGTCTAGAAAGTTAACATCTCGAAAGCAGTGGAAGAAAGGTTCAAGCTTTGTGCGTTTGTAATTCGCATTTCTTACTGCTTGTTTTTCAAGCATTCGCTTTGCATTTTTCTGTAAAAGAAAACTATTGTGCCTGCTTTGCCTGTCCGTCCGCACTTTTTTCTGTCCGCCCTCAGATCTTAAAAAACTACTGAGTCTAGAGGGCTGCAAATTGGTATGTTGTTCATCCACCCTCCAGTCATCAAGCATACCAAATTGCAGCCATCTGGCCTCAGTAGTTTTTATTATATTTAAGGCTAAAGTTAACCATAATCGTGCATCCGGCAACGATATGGGACATGCCACCACCGGCCCGTGGTTAAAGTTTCATGGGCCGCGGCTCATATAGAATTATACCGAGACCGCAGAAAGATAGATCTATCTTCGGTGGCTGTACAGAAAACTCGACTGCGACGAAGAAACTCCTGCGCATTTTTTATTTGTTTAGTACTGTAATACGTATATTATATTTCCTTATTGCCAGAAATATTGATTTCACTTAGCGTGATAGTCACACAGTATAACTTCGTTATCCTTAAACAACTATATAATTATTTTGTGCTGCTGACGACTTGCATCAATACTATCAACGTCCATTTTTTAAAAATTGTTAATTACTTTTATTTCGCTCAAAGAAACTTGCATAAGTAAAGCAAACGAATTTTGTTTGTAACGCGTCGATTCCCGCATCTTTCCCCATTCGATATTGTACGTTTTCTACATTTTAATAATTTACACTTTTATTGCGACAGTTTTTATTTTTTCTGTTTAGTATTTGATTTTTTTTTTTTGCCTTCATTTTAACAATATCTGGTTCCTGATGATACACCACTGCGGTAAAGAACATATATATATAAATCTTTTTTAATGTTGTCCCACTTGCGTGCTGCAAGATGGATTAGTTTTAATCAGAAATTATTTATTTCTATTTTTAGGTTCCTTCCTGCATATTGTCGTCCTGAATAAAATAAAGAATGAATAAGTTGTCGAGCTGGGGTCATGTTCATGTCACTGATGTATTTTATGTACCGTTGATGGCCGTCATAGTCACGAAAAATAAAAAGATTTGTTAATGCTTGGATAAGAAAAGCGTGACTGGGGTTTGACACATTTTCTGGAGAATTATTTTGATATGTAATAATGCATTTTTGTTCAAGTCCATCCTGTTTTTAATTGGGATATGTATATAATATACACAGTATATGTGTATATATATATATATATATATATATATATATATATATATATATATATATATATATATATATATATTATATATATATATATATATGTATGTATATTATATTGGCACTTTGCTTTTAAATATGACATGGTCTAGTAATTTGATAAATTATATATATATATATATATATATATATATATATATATATATATATATATATATATATATGTATATATATATATATATATATATATATATATATATATATTATAATATATATATATATATATATATATATATATATATATATATATATATATATATTTATACATACACATGAAGTGTATACGAGCATGCACGAACAGCAAACATATTAGGCAGTGACACTCATCATTCTCGGGAGAAGGATGGGGAAACATGGAAAAAAAAAAATGACAAAACTCAGTCTAACATCCTCTCTTGTAGTTATGCAACAGATTTACAGCAAATAACGTAACCCTCATAACCAATAGAAGGACTTCACACCGTACAGAATAGCTGGGATACAATTGTTCAATCCTCAGCATCCTTCAGAATACTCTTCTTGAAGGTATTTCCTAGTTCAAGGACGCCAAAACCCTTTACGAAGTGCGCTGCCCAGAGGCTTGGGGCATTAGCGGTCGCTGGCCACAGTTGTTTCCTTAACTAGCCAAGGATGTACTTCTTACCACCACGGTAGAATTCAACGTTAAACCTGCCTAACAAACTGTTATTTACAGTTACACACACACACACACACAAGTATCATTTTATATATATATATATATATATATATATATATATATATATATATATATATATATATATATATATATATATTCATATACAGTATCTAGTGTGACTGTGAGAACAGTCACGTGAGCTTTTAAATTTCACTGCTTGTCGAATTGTTGCATTGGTAACTGGGCTGATAGTTCACTTGAATGTTTGTTGTCCTGTAGTGGACGCATGGAAGTAAAATAAACAAAACTGAGTCAATTAGGGCACAAACAAACACACTTACATATAAACAAAATTGAGTCAGTTAGGACGCACAAACAAACACATATGCATACACATGCATACATATACATATATGTGTGTGTGTTTGTATGTATGCGTGCTTTTGTCCTAATTGACTCAGTTTTGTTTATTTTAGTTCCATGCCTCCACTTTGTAGAAACAAATATTTAAGCGAATCACTGGTCCTATTAACCAAACAACGATTCGACAAGCTATGAAACCAAAAAAAAAAAAAAAAAAAAGCATCTGTGAGCATTCCTTCTTGTTACAAGGCCAAAAAGGAAAACGGGACGGAAGACGCAGCCCCTGTCCTTTCTCCCTGATCCTTCTCCTGCTCCTACTCCTACTCCTACTCCTACTCCTACTCCTACTCCTGCTCTTGCACTTTTGGGCTTTGTCCTACCACTTCTCGAGTTACAGCTTCCGGTTTGTCGCTCGAGCGCCGGTCAGACACACACACAGAGAGAGAGAGAGAGAGAGAGAGAGAGAGGAACTTGAGGTTAAAGGAGTGGGTGTGTGTAAGGGGGAGAGAGAGAGAGAGAGAGAGAGAGAGAGAGAGAGAGAGAGAGAGAGAAAGAGAGAAAGAAAGAGAGAGAGAGAGAGAGAGAGAGAGGAACTTGAGGTTAAAGGAGTAGATGTATGTAAGGAGGCGAGAGGAAGAGAAAGGGAGAGATAGAGAGAGCGAAGGGGGGGGGGATATGTGAGAGAAAAAGAGAGAGAGGAAAAGTGAGAGAGAGAGGAGGGAATATGTGTGAGAGAGAGAGAGAGAGAGAGAGAGAGAGAGAGAGAGAGAGAGAGAGAGGAACTTAAGGTTAAAGGAGTGGTTGTGTGTAAGGAGGCGAGAGGAACAGAAAAGGAGAGAGAGAGAGAGAGAGAGAGAGAGAGAGAGAGAGAGAGAGAGAGAGAGAGAGAGAGAGAGAGAGAGAGACTTGAGGTAAAAGGAGTGGAAGTACGTATGAGGGGCAAGAGGAAGAGAGAGAAAAAGAGAGAGGGGGGGGGAAAGAACGAGAGAGAAAAAGAGAGAGAGAGAGAGTGAGAGAGTGTGAGTGTGTGCCTGAGTGGAGTTTCCTCCCTGATTACGGTCAGTTTATCGATCTCGTGCGAATGAATGAATGAAATCGAGATGTTTTTTCCACCTGACTGCCCCTCGGATTGTTTTTCCGCTCGATATTCATCATTCAGCTCCTGTTCCTTCGCATGTTTGTTCATTGGCCTGAATTACCCATTCATCTGCTGCCGAAAAGTTAACGTAACACGGCGTTTTGCGATTTTTTTTTTTTTTTTTTTTGGTATGGAAGAATAGAGGCATTTTGCGATAAAAAAAATTATTTTTTTGTATGAAAGAATAGAGGCATTTTACGATAAAAAAAATTTTTTTCATATGGAAGAATAGAGGCATTTTACAATAAAAAAAATTTTCGTATGGAAGAATAGAGGCATTTTGCGATCATTTTTTTTCGTATGGAAGAACAGAGTCATTTTACAATAAAAATGTATTTTTCTCGTATGGAAGCATAGAGGCACTTTGCGATAAAAAACATTTTTTATGGAAGAATAGAGACATTTTGCGATAAAAAAAAATAGAGTATAGATTCTCAAGTCTACTGACTGTTTTTCAAGGCTGGTTCATTAACATGTATAGGAGAATTATGATCAATGATATTCATTTTTGTTGGAATTAACTTGATTTTATTTAAATTTTCATGTCTAGTATTTAGCTTATAGAACTTCAGCTAGAGTACTCAAAAAAAGTATTACATTCGTATTCATTGTACAATGCTAATTAACATTTCAATGGAAGTGAAGAATCCTTTTGCGGTTCTGGACAAACACGGTTAAGGAATCAGTCTTAAAATGTAATTTTGTCATTAGTTTTTTCTTGTTTTCTTTTTTTTTTTTATTTCAAAGTGTACTTTCCTTTCTTAATGCAGAAGTTAGTAGTGGACTTCCTGTAGTACAGAGTTCTCGAAGACTGCGAAGAATTTTTGTACCGAATTTTAAAAGGATACACCTTAAGTATTGATTTATTAACATATGCAGATACAACATACTAATACCTTGTGTATTTTAGCTGTTACTTAGTTTAATGTCTGATAGCAAATTACAAATAATAAAGGACAGTGATTTTAAGAGGACCTTGGATTTTAATAACCAAACTCATAGCTGGTCGAAAGAAAGAAATAGCCCTGGGGCCGGGGGGCGGGGGGCGGGGGGCCAGTGTTAGGGAAGGGAATGGGAGACAGATAGACAGACAGATAGACAGACATACAGACAGACGGAAGGACGGACGAAGACAAAGGAATGGAATGGTATTTTTCTAAATAATATGTTGAACTTAAATTTGGCAGTAGTTTAGCCAAATTTATCTATATTAGAATTTATCATTAACAAATATTTAGTTGTATAGTTAAAGGTATTTACTTTTTTGATGGAAAGAAAAATACTTATTTTCCCACTTCTTGTACTTAAATTTGCAGTAGTTTAGCCAAATTTATCTATATTAGAATTTATCATTAACAAATATTCAGTTGTATAGTTAAAGGTATTTACTTTTTTGATGGAAAGAAAAATACTTATTTTCCCACTTCTTGTACTTAAATTTGCAGTAGTTTAGCCAAATTTATCTATATTAGAATTTATCATTAACTAATATTCAGTTGTATAGTTAAAGGTATTTACTTTTTTGATGAAAAGAAAAATTCTTATTTTCCCACTTCTTGTACCCTCTTGTTTTCATTATTTATTTTTTGTGTGTTTATTTATTTGTTTATTTTTGGGGGGATGGGGGTCTTTTTATGACCTTTTTCAGTAGAACGGTTAAACTTGACATAATCGAGGTTGGTAGTATGTTTTTTACTTTTTTTTTTTACCGATTTATGACCCTGTATAATGTTCAGTTAATTAACATTTCTCATGTCTCTTTAAAGTTTTTGGAACTTTTCAAACAAAGTTCTGAAAGCACCTGACATTATATACCTTGTATTTTATTCCTTTATTTGTGCTTTTTAAAGACCTTGGAAATGAAATCTGTCTTGACTTCATTCATTTACAATCTTACATGAAGTGAGTACCATACTTACACCTCGAAAATTGCAGTCATGTAAATTTTCCAAAAAAAAGTTTAGCTGAGTATAAAAAAGCCAGGCAATAAAAAAGCACTTGAAGGGATTAACTAAAACGCCGACGGCTTCCGTAACATTAGAAGTGGACCCTTTTTTTATTTATTTTTTTATTTATTTTTTTTTTAAATGACACTTGACTGAGGACTTACATCCCGAATATTGCATTCATCTACCCGTAGGGGATTAGCGCCGTCAGTGCACCTCATGTGTTGCACTGCAGGCATTGTTCTTAAGGTTCTTTACAGCCTCTTCGGCCCCTAGCTGTAACCCCTTTCGTTCCTTTTACTGTGCCTCCTTTCGTATTCTCTTCCTTCCGTCTTACTCCCCACCCTCTCCTAACAATTGATTCATAGTGCGACTGCGAGGTTTTCCTCCTGTCACACCTTTCAAACCTTTTACTTTGAATTTACATTTCGGCGGTGAATGACCTCTTAGGTCCCAGTGCTTGGCGTTTTGGCCTAAATTCTGTATTCAGTCCAGTCATGTCAATTTTCAAAAAAGTTAAACTTAAGTATGAAAAAGTCTGGCAAAAAAAAAAAACACACTCGAAGGGATTAACTAAAACGCCGACGGGACCCGTAACATTAGAAGTTGACCCTTTTTTAATTTTTCCCCTTTATTATTTTTTTTATTTATTTTTTTTTCTTTAATGACACTTGGCTGTAGACATAAGGAACGTGGGCAACCGTATCATTTAACGGATCAGAACTGCCTCGCCGATGTTATGATTATGAGGGTCTGATCGATAGTGGGCCTTCCCAGCCGGCTCCAATTTCGGGAGTTTCAATGTCGTTTGAGACACTTGATCAGGAACTGTATGGGGAGTGTTGGAAGAACCGTATTGCACAATAATTATTTATCAATATCTTGATATATTTATGTTTTCCGTTCACGACGATTATTTACTGATTAATATTTTTGTTTGCCATTATGTTTTCCTCGTTATGATGGATACTTACAATGGATAAGTTAAGCAATCCTTTATTGGACGTGTTGGATCAAAATATAACTTCTTCTGTGTGGCTGTATATGACGAGTCATTTGCAGTTTTGGAATCTCAATATAAACTTACTTATAACACAGAAGAGCGTAGGAAATTCAAGACTGAGATTAGTAGCAAAGGGAAATTTATCTAAACAATTCCACAAAACATTCACCCATACTGCATACTGCAGGGGTACAGTGAAACCTGAAACGTAATAAAGTCGCTTCAAACGCCTCGTTACAGAATTAGGAAACACCTACATTCTGAAAGATCTTTCGCGCCAAGAGGCGCTCGCGCCAAATTCGACCCTTTCGCTTGCAGCGGCTCTGAGTTACGCGGCAAGAACGGAAAGTAATCTTACGTGGCTATAGCGCACTGTACACAAGTACCTCACGTTGTGCACTGTAGGTATTATTTAAGGTTCTTTGCAGCGATGCAACCTCTTTCATTCCTTTTACTGTACTTCCGTTCATAGTCTCTTTCTTCCATCTTATTTCCACCCTCTCCTAACAATTGTTTTATACTGCAACTGCGAGGTTTTCCTCCTGTTACACCTCCAGAACCATTTTACTCTGAATTTCGCTTTCAGTGCTGAATGACCTCATAGGTCCCAATGGTTGGACTCGGGCATACATTCTATATTCCATTCCCTGTTGGATGGGATGGTGTGGGGCTCGGTAGCTATCTTAGCCATTAGGATATCTGTTCCTTCCATCCCAAGGAAGTTCATACAAAGTGCTGATGAAAGTTACTAGGGGAAAATACCGAAGTGGCTATTGCATTCTAATGTGGCCACTCTTCAGAAACGGAATATATCGAATATGCGAGAAAGTGTTTACCAAACATTCATTTTGGGGAAGGGAACGAAGATCAACATTGCTTCATAGTAAAAGGTTTGATTCTAAGTAAATGGCCAGGTTTCAAAAATAAAGTTTTTTTTTCATATACATGGCTATAGCACTATATAAAACAAGATTTTTCAGTATGCCGATGATGCAAAATTTCCGCTTATGAGAAATGAAACTGCCGAGAGCAACCAGATTTGCTGTCGAACTTCTCAGTTCCAGAGGTTCTTTATTCCTCACACCTTTGGGCTGTGGAACAATCTCCCTGAGGATGTAGTGCAGTTCGAAACCTCAAAAGTTCAAGCGAAGATGCAATGCATTACTACCCTAAAACAATTCACCTTGTATTTTGATCATTTATTTATATTTTTAACTATTTTTCTATGAAATAAATTAATAGTTATTTTTTTTCTAATAACTGGCCTCTTCTTTCTGCATTTCCCATTATATACCTTCAGTTAATTCTTTCCAATGAACACCATGTTCTTTGGAAGCCTGAATTTCAAGTCAATGGCCCCTGTGGGCTTGTTCCATTTGAATAGGATTCATCTTCTAACTAATAATAATAATACGATAAATGAAACTCGATTAGGCCCACTTTCATCTTGAGAATTTCCGAACACTGCTGTATGTAGTAAAAAAAACGTAATGGCGACAATAATAGGGATTAATGGAAAACACGGTGTCTTGAATAAGAATTAAAGAAGAGGTCTTCTGTGAAAATTGTCATGCTTGGCGCTCATGAGCCATACATGAGACAGTCACGTTCAGATTCAGTAGAAAAAACGCCAACAATAAATGGCACAGATATCCACCAACTGCGAAACAAAACAGATGATGCAAGTGATAACATTCAACGTGCATATAATGAGGATTTTGCAGATGAGTACAAAGCAGCTATAATCCTTTAAGAAGTTCATTCACTTTAGTTTCATCCTTGGCTTGCATATGAATACTGAATGTGTCAGTGACTTTTTGTTTTTTATCCT
>JANJGK010000038.1:23084680-23089680 GCA_039081455.1 Macrobrachium rosenbergii
TCATGGCTTGAGGTGATTTTTTTTTTAACTTAGATGTTTCGGTTAGTTTTTAGTTTTGTAAAAGAAAACTATTGTGCCGGCTTTGTCTGTCCGTCCGCACTTTTTCTGTCCGCCCTCAGATCTTGAAAACTACTGAGGCTAGAGGGCTGCAAATAGCTATGTTGATCTTCCACCCTCCAGTCATCAAGCATACCAAATTACAGCCCTCTAGCCTCAGTAGTTTTTATTTTATTTAAAGTTAGCCATAATCGTGCGTCTGGCAACGATACAGGACAGGCCACCACCGGGCCATGGTTAAAGTTTCATGGGCCGCGACTGATATAGCATTATGCCGAGACCACCTAAAGATAGATCGATTTTCGGTGGCCTTGATTATACGCTGTACAGAAAACTCGATTGCGCCGAGGAAACTTCCGCACATTTTTTACTTTTTTTTTTTTTAATTTGGGGGGGGTTAGTATTTCTTGTAAAATTTTATTTCATTCGAATGAAATTCAGGTTTAAATTGTGGTCTTTTTTCGTCTATCTTAACTTCATGTATTGATGAATCACTCGATTGTGAAAGAGAGAGACAGAGAGAGAGAGAGAGAGAGAGAGAGAGAAGGGGGGGGGGGGGAGAGAGAGAGAGAGAGAGAGAGAGAGAGAGTCACTGCATTCAGAAATGCACGACTTGTGAAGCCTATTGGTTTTTGGATTGAAGGAGAGAGAGAGAGAGAGAGAGAGAGAGAGAGAGAGAGAGAGAGAGAGAGAGAGAGAAAGTAACTTTATTCAGAAACGCCTGAGCTCTTCAGAGCCATTCCATTTCATAATTTCATTTGTAAAAGAGAGAGAGAGAGAGAGAGAGAGAGAGAGAGAGAGAGAGAGAGAGAGTGGGAAAAAAGCAACTTTATTCAGAAACCCATGAGCTCTTCAGACCCATTCCTTTTGAGGAAATTCGCAGTTGAAGGGTCACGAATTTATGAGCCCCACCCTTAAATTTAAGCCTCAGGCATCGTGCGTTACTTTGGTAAACATTCCTCGGGATCTATTTTGCTTTTCTCTCCTGTCTCAGGAAATGTGACAAAATGACTGTTTATGCATTCCGCGCAGTCCAACATCAGAGCCCACTTAACCACAGTCAAACTGGCGTTGTTGGCTGTTGACAAATAGACGGACAAGTCTGGGAAATTTGTTTCTCTCTCTCTCTCTCTCTCTCTCTCTCTCTCTCTCTCTCTCTCTCTCTCTCTCTCTCTCTCTCTCTCTCTCTCAAATGAATTTCTAAAAAGGTGTAGGTGAAACGATCATGCATTTCTTAATGTAATGGCTTTTTCTCCTCTCTCTCTCTCTCTCTCTCTCTCTCTCTCTCGTTTTTTCTCTTACTTATTTTGCCTTCTATTTAACTCAGAATCACTTTTAAATTTTTACTCACAAAATGTCACCTGGTTTATCTCCACTTTCTACGGAACATTGAGCAAAATGTAATCTATTCACTTATATTTCTTTATTTTTCCCGAAAAGTTTCCTGCGATGATTTTAACTATACTCCACCTAACAAGCCATACTACAATTAGTGAATAGTAACTAAAATATCTATTATCTTTTACCGAGACAAGAAATTGTAACAACTGAGCAATGGTGTGCGCTATTTGTGTTTTCCTTTAAAATGAGTTTTATTGTGATGGAGAGGAAGACAAAATAAATAGAATCTCTAGGAAGGTTTATTCCAGTTTTATCGGGAACATTAGGTTTTATTAAGGTTGCTTCGAGTTTTCTGTTCGCACTTTTTCTGTCCGCCCTCAGATCTTAAACATTACTGAGGCTAGAGGGCTGCAAATTGGTATGTTGATCATCCACCCTCCAATCATCAAGCTTACCAAATTGCAGCCCTCTAGCCTCTGTAGTTTTTGTTTTGTTTAAGGTTAAAGTTAGCCATGATCGTGCTTCTGGTAACGATACAGGATGGGCCACCATCGGGCAGTGGTTCAAGTTTCATGAGCCGCGGCTCATATAGCATTATACCGAGACCACCGAAAGATATATCTATTTTCGGTGGCCTTGATTATACGCTGTACAGAAAACTCGATTGCGGCGCATTTTTTGCTTGTTTCTCGAGAAACTAGTGTCTAAAAATAAGGTTCTAATAGTAGAGACTTTCCTATTTTATAACTAAGCTTCGTCAAATTTCAGATAGATAAAAGGAAAATATTTAAACTACAAAAAAAAAAATTATTAGATAAAATAATAAAGGAGAAACAATAGGTATCAAAGCTAAATACAAAAATAAATTAATCTCGGATTAGTAAATAAATCCTTAACATCTGAGACATTTGATAAACTTCAGTTTGTCAACATCAAGTGAGAGAAAATTGTACCTAGCCAATTAAGGTAAAACAAAACGCTATGAAGAATCATGGTATGACACCTATGGTACACTCATGCGGTGCACTGTAGACGTTACTTAAGGTTCTTTGCAGCGTGCCTTCGGCCCTAGCTGCAACCCTTTTCCGTTCCTTTTACTGTACCTCCTTTCATATTCTCGTTCTTCCGTCTTACTTTCCACCCTCTCCCAAAAGTTGATTCATAGCGCAACTGCTTTGAGGTTTTCCTCTTGTTACACCTTTCAAACCTTTTACTCTCAATTTCCATTTCAGCGCTGAATGACCTCATAGGACCCAGTGCTTGGCATTTGGCCTAAATTCCATATTCAACTAAGAAAACGGAAGGTTTATGGAAATTATCTTACGTGGGGGAAACCATCTTTGCAGTACCCGACATGACCCAGCTGCCGCAGATGGGAACGTGGTTACTCTCACCAGCTGCTGGAAAAAGTAATTGAAAGATGCTGATCGCCTTTATCTGGCCCCAGAAGAGAACAGAAAAAGATACAAGTATTTTCGAAGTTTACGACAATTGTTTTATTATTATTATTATTATTATTATTATTATTATTAGTAGTAGTAGTAGTAGTAGTAGTAGTAGTAGTAGTAGTAGTAGTAAATGCGTATGTGACGTGAGTAACAAGGCGTGAGACGGGCGACGTATCCTTTTAAATTTCAGACGGGTTTTTTAAAATTATTTAAAATAAAAATACACAGAAGATGCATTAGCACGGAGCAGGAGTGACACATAGAATGTGTCTTATTAAGTTATGTGCAGATTTTGTTTCATTACTCACATCTTCTGTAGTATTTGAAGAGGAAAACCAAGGTGTATTTTTTTCAGCATATAATTTATAATTGTGATTTTGTGGACATCGCGTCCAGCTAAGGCTACCTCCGGTGAAAGATAAATACTATTTTTGTTTATCCTTTATGATATAAATGTACCAGTATAAGTATGCATGTAGGTAGCATGCATTTACATTTACATATAGGATGCAATTTCTTGTTGAATATTTAGCGTAAGGTCAATGAACTCAGTGCTATTTTGACATTTAATAAATTTAAGTGACTTTCTATTAATTAGAAAAGCATCATTACAGTTTAAACTCGAAGACAGGACATCATTTGGTTACCGTGTTATGTTCACGACCGCCGGGAAAATACGGAGCAAGAAACGTGAAGGAAGAGACAAAGAGACAGATTCTCCCTGTAGACGGAATTGACAGCGAGACTCAACATACGGACAGATAAACAGACAAATTTGTCACCCAACACCGTCTCTCTCTCTCTCTCTCTCTCTCTCTCTCTCTCTCTCTCTCTCTCTCTCTCTCTCTCTCTCTCCTCTTAGCTGGCTGCTGAAGTGACTGCCGAGTGCTTATAACAGCGAGACGGACGCCCCCGAAACTTAATACTTTAATTTAGTGCTGTAGGAAGTTGGCCCTGCCAAAGAGTTGCTAACGCGTTATATTATTTTTTTTTTTTTTTCTTTTTGGACTTTCTCGGCTTTCTGTTCCCCTCTCATGGGAACCATCGTGGGAGGAAACCGCCACGCTGAGAGGTCTAATTAAAGGTTTCACATTTAAGCAGATTACAGACTGCTTATTAACATGGATCGGCATCAGGTTATGTTTCATCTCTTTTCCTGGAAAGGAAATGGCCGGGATGCCCTTTCTCTCTCTCTCTCTCTCTCTCTCTCTCTCTCTCTCTCTCTCTCTCTCTCTCTCTCTCTCTCTCTCACGATTGTCCTTTATCTTTTTAACAGTTTGTCCGTCTTCTTCTTAATTAAGTATCACAGTGATAGTGCATAACCTGCATTTAATAATAAATAAATCCATTTTGCATTCATGAAAGCAGTTCACAGACCAAGAGTCCGTGATAACACAGACTTGTAAAGTCCAACAATAATACTTCCCTAAAATGGAAGACTGTAGTATCTGCAAAAATACAAAACTGAGAAAAATTGTAGACTGCAGTTTTCCTTTGCCTTGCTACTGATTTTGCAGATACTGCAAATGGGACCCCCTAAATGCTCGTGGAAAGCACTGGAGAATCATTCTGAAACTGCAGTAACTTGTGTATTTTGTGTTACACGAGTCCAGTAGCTGGTGTATCTCAATTTCGAAAATTTTGCAGATACTGCAGTTTTCCATTTGAGGGCAGAATAGTATTGACTATACGTTTTTGAACGCCTCCAGAAAACTTCAACTTTGACAGTTCAGTTGCAGAAGATATTTAGACCACTCTACAGTAATAGAATCCTTCATTTAAAGTTAATAGGCCAACTCACACTTACTAAGAAAGTGCTGATCACCAAGGAGTGCTGTTACTTCAAATTTTGGATACATTGTCGTTGTAGTTGGCTTCCCACTTTCTGTTTATATATATATATATATATATATATATATATATATATATATATATATATATATATATATATATATATATGTATACATATATGTATATATATATAGATATATATATATATATATATATATATATATATATATATATATATATATATATATATATATATATATATATATATATATATATATATATTTGTAGCTTAATGCTTGTATATAAATCACGGTGATGTGATAAAAACTTCAATTTTTCACATTATGGTCCTAAAGAAATCAA
>JANJGK010000038.1:23094680-23102738 GCA_039081455.1 Macrobrachium rosenbergii
CGTAAGAAAGGAAGAAGAGAGGATAAAACCCATTTTTTTGAAAGGTGGGAGATTACAGAAAACAAAGTACGGAAGCAGGTATATAATTCCGGAGCTCGTCATCAAAGGGATATGAGTTTAATGTCATTCTCCAGACACACCCGGCTTTAGGTTCGTGTAGAGCGCTTTTTGTATTGGCTTCATATTATTAAACATTTCCAAACTATGACTGCTGAAGATATCTGAGCCCATGCTGGGAAATTTCCCCGTAGAGGGGTAGTGCCGTCAGTGCGCCTTACGGGGTGCACTGTGGGCATTACTAAAGGTTCTTTCCAGAGTTCCTTCGGCCCCTAGCTGCAACCCCTTTCACTCCTTTTACTGTACCTCCATTCATATTATCTTTCTTCCATCTTGGTATCCACCCTCTCCTAACAATTATTTCATAGTGCAACTGCGAGGTTTTCCTCCTGTTACACCTTTCTAACCTACCTACTCAATATATCCTTTCCAGCGCTGAATGACATCGTAGGTCCCAGTGCTTAGTCTTAGCCTAAACTCTATATTCCATTCCATTCCATTCCATTCCATGTCTGGGAAATAAGGAATTCTGATAAACGATATGGCTTGATTCCCAGGTTGCTCATTCCACGATTCCACTTCCATCTGGAAGCGTTTTAATCAAGATAAGATTTGATGTGGTGGGCGCGGGTGGGCTTCTTCCTCCCGAACTTCTAGGGCCTGCTCGCATCCTCCCCCTTCCGAGGGGCGTAAGAGGAAACGCGTAAGAGCCGTGTCCGGAGCCATCTCGAAATTCGCCTAGTCCTAGGGCTTCAGCAATTTCCCGAAGTGTAAGCGATACTCGCCCCCCCCTCTCTCTCTCTCTGTTCGGTTCACATCATCATCATCGTCGAATTGGTTAGCCTAGCCTCCATTAAAAAGGTTGTGGGGGGAGGGTGGGGGCGGAGGAAGAACAACAGTGCGCTTGCGCAAGTAACGCAACGCGACCTTCTGATGCTTTCAGAAGGGGGATCTGTTGCTACTCTGTTATTCAATCAGTGGTGAAGAGTTACTGGTCTGGACGGGAGGTGTCACGCATGTCATCTCTTTCTTGTCATTTGAGTAGATTAGATGTTTTGATTGAAATATGGGAGCGGTGCGTCTTTTCCATTCTCAGCAGACAAAGGAATCGAAACCTGACCTCAAGAGTAACAATAACTGTTCACCGTAGGCTTATGTAGTTTATCTCCTCTTTCCATGCTTAATCGTTGGAAATATACGTCTGATAATGAATATTTTCCAAGATAAAATAGACGGCTTGAATTCCAGAACAAAAGAAGACTCTGGGAAACTCCGTTCCGTAGAAGATCACCTGATAAATATTGATTATATATATATATATATATATATATATATATATATATATATATATATATATATATATATATATATACATATATATGTTTATTGGACGTTCTACTCTCTTTCTACAAAACGAGAATTCTATTTCCCCCAGCGAGCCAGAATTCTTTAGACCAGTTCCTTTTAATTCTATAGTACCTTTGATAACCTAAGCAGTAAATTGTGTACCTGGTACCTGGACAACTGTTGTGGGTTGTAACCAGAGAGAAGAAGGTCATAGGGTTAGTAGCTGCATCCCAAAATCATCCTGAAAACTGGGATACTAATACCTTCAGGAGTGATGTCTCAATGAAGCAAGTGTGTCAAATAATAGGCTACTAACTGTCCTTGATTAAACTTAAAAATTATTATAGTAAAATCTTGGAAATCGTTCACAAGAAACAAAGTCTTTCAATCACTTCCCAAACACTTTTTCTAACAAGCTTTTATATCCATCTTCATCAGTCACTTATTCTCTCATTGCCGTAAGCTGATCGCATTTATTCGGTTAGCTTTCAAGAAAGAAGACCGAAGTAAAACCATGGCAATGAATTCTAGCACTTAAGAACGTCGGACATAGACGCCAAAGTCGCTCGTCTTCGAAGTCCATTCGGGTGCCACGCGCTGACCGGAAACGGGATGCCGGTGAGCACTTCCGGTCACCGTGGTAGATCTGAAAAGGAACCCCCTTTCTCCCCACCCCCGTTCCCCTCACCATAAACAGATGTGAACAGATCTCTACAAGAAATGTGTAAGCCGATACGGGCGAAGAAAAATAAACCGATTAGGGAAATATTGGATAAACAAGAACACCATCAAAAGAGTTGATTAAAAGAACAAAAACAGTGATAAATCATAGATATTGGAAACAACAAAAACGATGATAAACCATAGATACTGTAAAAGCAAGAACAGTATGAAAATTGTTAGCTACAAAAAATAAAAACAGTGATAAAGTCAGGACAAGATTGATTAAAACGACAAAAACCATAAGAGACGAAAAAGCAGTAAGCTAGTTTTCACATCATTACTATAATCATCGTTTTCATTAATGTGATGAAAATATTAATCCTTTTAACCATTAAAGGAACTAGTTCTTAAAACGGAGAGAGTTCTGATATATGCAACCACTGTCACATTCATACCTTATTGACAAATTAAAACTTGATCCTGGCGTGTGACTTTGAATAATTTCAAAGTCATTTCACGTATCTTCATTATTAGTACGTTGCAATCTTTCCGATAATTCAACTATACGATGCAAACGGAATTATGCTTTCTGAGAAAAAACGGAGAGAAAAAGTTTCTCTGAATCGATAAGTCCGGCACTTTCTCGTTATCTCTACCTCGTGAGAATTAAAATCTACCCCTTTTGTATCTTTCTGCTTCTTCCTTTTCTCCCGCAACAACCAAAGCTTCCCCAAAACAATATGACCCATTTTTCCCCCTGATAGTACTAATATTTTCACATCTACATATCTAGGTTCATTAATCTTTCAATTTTAACCAATGATAGTACTAATTTTTTTCCATATCTTCGTATCTTAGTTCTGTAACCTTTCAGTTTTAACCACTGATGGTACTATTTTTTTTTTTATATCTTCGTGTCATGGTTCTTTAACCTTTCAGTTTTAACCACTGATAGTACTAATTTTTTTTCACATCTTCGTATCTAGGTTCTTTAACCTTTCAGTTTCACCCACTGATAGTACTATTTTTTTTTCCTATCTTCGTGTCAAGGTTCTGTAACCTTTCAATTGTAACCACTGATAGTACTAATTTTTTCATATCTTCATATCTAGATTCTTTAACCTTTAAATGTTAACCTTTTCAGGACTGCATTGACCAAAAGTACATCATCGCTTTCCCAATACCTGAGGGAAGAATTAGAGGAGGGGCCATTAGTTCCCCAGCTAAGCTAAGGGAGAACACTGGCCCGAGGGTTCACCTGGGAAGCATTATGAATGGGGCCGTTTGCTAGACTGAGACCAAATATTCCCTCCAGAACCCCTAGAGGAATACCGCTAATATTGAATTTGATTAATTATAACAGCGAACAAAGCCACACTGGCCAACTCCTACGTTCTGCACTCCATTGTCCCAAAGCCATTTTAGATCGCACTGGTTAAACAAATGCAGTCTAATAATAGCAGCCATGACAAGAGAGGTAAAAAGCGTTGTCATCTTTTGCTCTTCCTCAGTCAACGGAGTCTTGCACTCTTCCCTGAAAAACTAAGCAGTGTTAAACCTTTACTATAATATATATATATATATATATATATATATATATATATATATATATATATATATATATATATATATATATTATATGTGTGTTTTACGTAACAAAAAGAGAGATATCATCGCCAACAAGCTTGTCAAAACTTTGATAAGTCCATTGTCTCACAAAGGAAACCTATTTGGGTTCCCCTTACTGAACTGAAGAACGAACCAAAGGAATTGGAGCGAGGATGAGGATTAAAAAATCTAGGATTTCATTTTCAGCACAAGTATTAATCCTAGGGAAAAAAAAGTAGTCTAACGTTTGCACGCATGAGTCCCTCCTCCGTAGCCTCATGCGAAGCAAATCTTCAACAGTAAATCTTGAAATCACCACCAAAAACGTTAGGCACTTTGAAGGTTTGTTGACCAAATATGTTGTTATAATTATAAGCTCGGCTTCGCTCATGCACCGAAGTAGAAAGTGTCTTGTAAAAGTTCGACTTTGTTAATTTTCTGAGGTGGAAAATATCTCATGGAAATTTGCGAAAGAGAGTGTTATGAAACTTAGGTCACTAGGCGAGAACGACGAAGTAAAACCTGTAACTTTATTATTATTATTATTATTATTATTATTATTATTATTATTATTATTATTATTATTATATTCATGCTTCCAAGGAATATGGAGTTCATTTAAAAGAAGCAACTGAAGGCAATTGGAAGTACAGAAAGAAGGGATCAGTTACTAGAAAAACAAGTAAAAAATTCACAGAAGCTTCTTCGGCGCAATCAAGTTTTCTGTACGTCTTATAATCAAGGCCACCGGACATAGAGCTATCTTTCGGTTGTCTCGGTATAATCCTGTATGAACCGCGGCCCATGAAGCTTTAACCACGGCCCGGTGGTGACCTATCCTATATCGTTGCCAGAAGCACGATCATGGCTAACTTTAACCTTCAATAAAATAAAAACTACTGAGGCTAGAGGGCTGCAATCTGGTATGTCTGATCATTGGAGGGTGGATGATCAACATACCAATTCGCAGCCCTTTAGCCTCAGTAGTTTTTAAGATCTGATGGCGGACAGAAAAAGTGCGGACAGAAAAAAGTGCGGACGGACAAACTAAGCCGCCACTGAGGTTTTCTTTTCATAAAACTAAAAATTAACAAATTAATAACAAGTAAATTATAGAAATACAAGGAGAATGGTTTCAGGGTAATCACGCGTTGCATCTTTGCTTGAACTTTTGAAGTTCCAGTTGCAGAACTTCCTCAGTCTCAGTAAAACTAGTGGACTTATTAATTTTGTATCAAAACTCAAAAACAGAAACTTTGTCGTAAATGTGAGGTTTTATATTTATATTTTTTTTTGCGTCTAATTTCAGGAAATAAATAATGAGACATTAATAACGCTGGTAAAGATTTAAAAAAATTTTAGTTTATCAAGATTTACCGGATTTTGTTTTGGGTGGACATTTATCACCTTCAGCGCAGAGGGCATTCCGCAATTAAAAACAAATCCTGTATTAGGTTCCTGTGTTAATGAGTTCTTGTTTTTAGAGTTAGCACGAAAATCACTAAGTATATTATTTTAATTATCATTATTAATATTATCACAATTATCATTAGTACGTTTCATATACACTTATATTTATTTTGAGTTTATCAAAAGTCATTTGCTTTGTAAGTAAAACTTAAGAAGGCCACAGAATTTGAACTTTTACTTTGGGTACAAAGTAAACTGAAGAAGTTAAATAAGGAGAGAGAGAGAGAGAGAGAGAGAGAGAGAGAGAGAGAGAGAGAGAGAGAGAGAGAGAGAGAGAGAGAGATGTTTTAGATCAAGCTTGACTTTTGCCAGCAAGGGTTCTTGCTCTGAGATCAGCCTGAGAGAGAGAGAGAGAGAGAGGGAGAGAATATAATCACTGATGAAAAAACCTAATAAAAAAATCTTGAGAAAGTTGACTATCATAGAAAGAAAGCAAAGCAAGATGAAAGCATTTGCATGAATGAACTGCTCATGCATAAGGTAATGCGAAGCATATGTCCTGATGCACTTCTGAGGCTTTCTGTGGCCATATTAGCAGCGAGTGTTCGACTGACCTCTTGAACCGACGTGGAAAAAGCCTTCAATAGTTTTGCACAAGATGTTTGCGTGTGCGTATCTTGAAAACCTTTTTAGTTCTCTGGAAACGAAAACTATTGTGACGACTTTGTCTATCCGTCCGCAATTTTTTCTGTCCGCACTTTTTCTGTCCGCCATCAGATCTTAAAACTACGGAGGCTACAGGGGCTGCAAATTGGTATGTTGATCATCCACCTTCCAATCATCAAGCATACCAAATTTCAGCACTCTAGCCTCAGTGGTTTTTATATTATTCAGGGTTAAAGGTAGCCATAATCGTGCTTCTGGCAACGATATTGGATAGGCCACCGCCAGGCCGTGGTTAAAGTTTCATGGGCCGTGGCTCATACAGCATTATAACGAGACCACCGAAAGATAGATCTGTTTTTGGTAGCCTTGATTATACGGTGTACAGAAAGCTCGACTAGGCTCAAGAAACGTCGGTGCATTTTTTACTTTTTTTTTTTCAAGATATAAGACATCACTGAAACTAGTCTATCATAATCCGTTATTGATGACTCAGAAGAAAATGAAAATCCCCAAAAATGGAAGTCAGTTTCTTGATAACTTTTCCAGAAACTGAATCAATTAAGTGACCAGTAGACTTGATAAATCATTATGAAAGTAACTCTTCTGTTTAGAAATGTGTTCAGTGGCATTTTACGTATATGTGGACATACGTTTTTTTTTTTAACTGCTGTGGAGAACACCAGTTATAATCTGGAAAAAAATTTCGTGTATTAGGCCTATAAGTAAGCGAATGAGCATTTTTGTTATTAATCGTATCACTATAATTGTTATTCACTGTTAAATATTATCATTGACGCCTCGTTATCATTAGCACCAATTCAAAATGAGCTTTCAAATCACATTATAAGTAAAAACATAAATGTATGAAAAGCGTTGTTTTTAATATTTTTAAAACAACGATTTTCATAAATTTATGACAGCTATAAAGCCAGATGGAAAACCTACAGAGAGAGAGAGAGAGAGAGAGAGAGAGAGAGAGAGAGAGAGAGATGAAAAAATGCCACATAAGCAGTATCACGTACGGCAAATGGCAAGCCTCCTATACAATTGCACTATGCCTAGAGCCGTGTAGTACTATAGCTGGGTATTCCGATTTCTCCTAATCTTTTCTTCTCACGTTTCTTCTTCTTCTCTTACTCAGGACGCGAAAAAAAGACAAAGGGCAGATTGTTTTTATTTTCTTTTTTCTTTTGGCGTGTTTTACGCCTTCATTAACCGTCCTCACTCCCTTCACGCCCTGACGATTAAAAAGTAACACATCTGTGCAAAAATCACACCCACCTCTCTCTCTCTCTCTCTCTCTCTCTCTCTCTCTCTCTCTCTCTCTCTCTCTCTCTCTCTCTCGAGCGCGCGAGAGTGTGTAAATGCCGCGTGCATTGTGTCTGATTCAGTGAAATAAATAAGTATTACTGTTACCGGGCTGAGAGTCGATTTCTGTATAATTTGTAGTCATTCTTTAAATTAATGACACGCACACACACACACACACACACACACACACACACACACCCACACATATATATATATATATTATATATATATATATATATATATATATATATAATATATATATATCAATTAAACCATTGGTGACCAAAAACCATACTGTAATTTTTTTTATATACAAAAATCACTCGTCATTGTGATTAGTATCATATATATATATATAAATATATATATATATATATATATATATATATATATATATATATATATATATATAATGTATATATATACATATAATATATGTGCGTGTATATGCATGTGTTATAGACAGATACATATGGCCGTGAGAGAAAGACGGCGACGGAGAGACAGACTTAGTAGGGGAAGAGGGTAATGCTTGTTTAGTCACACTGTACATAGGAAAACCACATGTGACGTCGGCCTTTAGTGGTTCGTCCGTAGTTAATACCACAAGGGTTTATGATTTATATAAGGATGAATTCACCACAGTTAATACCACGAGGATTTATAATTTTATATAAATATTCTCGGTTAGCTCCGTCCAATGAACTAGACTCACACAGCGCTGAGACAGTTTTCAGAATATCCGGTGCTCGGCGCCCTGAGCAAAGAAGTTGCTAAGCCTTAACCAGGCGGCAAGGTGAAGTGTATGGGTTTAAATGTGAGATCGAAGAACCCAGGTCATGTGAGAGGTCAAGAGGTCACAGGCCGAAGGAGAAAACTGGTCACAGAGGAAGTTGTTTAGCCCCTGAGGAGGACAGTAAGCCGTCATGGGAACCTCCAGAAATGGCATGTTTAGGCCGAGGTAGGCTACGGAGAGTGAGAGAGTGAGGGAGGGAG
>JANJGK010000038.1:23110338-23147838 GCA_039081455.1 Macrobrachium rosenbergii
ATATATATATATATATATATGTATTATATATATATATATATATATATATGTAGGTTAATGTTTATAATGTCTTTAAACATTTCAGATTATCGTCGTCTTGCTCAACAATCCTATGATTTTATTCATTATCTATCTATCTATTTATCTGCATATATATATATATATATATATATATATATATATATATATATCTATATATATATATATATATATATATATATATATATATATATATATATTACACAAGAATTTCTATTTAGTTATGAATCCAGATATTGTGAATGAACTGACCTTAAGCAAAGCAAGAGAGTACAAAATATACATATGGTCGTTTCTATGACATGTCTGTGAGTGTGCACATGTATGTATATGTTTGTGTAAATATGTGCCTGCTTATAGAGCATATTTGATGATATATTATTCTTCCTTGTTTTGGTGAATAAAAGGAATAAAGTTCCCCACAAAATACAATCTTCTGCGGGGAAGATTATGCATCTCTCGTGTGTATAAGAGTTCTCTGTTCTTTAATTACTTTCTCGTGCCTTACGTAATATACCTTTCAGCGAGTGCTGATTGCTCCTGGTGGCGCAACAGTAAAGACTCTGTACTCCTGAAGGCGTCACAACTTTGTTTGAAAGCGTAATAATTCATATTCTCTTTCCTCCATCTTACTTTCCTCAACCCCCTTCTAACAGTTCTGCCCTAAATGGAAGACTGCAGTATCTGCAAAAAATACAAAACTGAGAAAAATGGCAGATACTGCAGTTTCCCCTTGCCTTGCTACTGATTTTGCAGATACTGCAAATAGGACCCCCTAAATACTCGTGGAAAGCATTGAAGAATCATTCTGAAACTGCAGTAACTTGTGTATTTTGTGTTTCACGAGCCCAGTAGGTGGTATATCTCAATTTTGAGAATTTTGCAACTTCACAGTTTTCCATTTGAGGGCAGAATTGCGAGGAAGTTTTTCTCCTGTTGCACCATTCAGCACTGCATGACCTCATAGGTCCCAGCGCTTGACCTCTCTCTCTCTCTCTCTCTCTCTCTCTCTCTCTCCTCTCTCTCTCTCTCTCTCTCTCTCTCTCTCTCTCTCTCTCTCGGCAGCATATCTCAATTTCGAAAATTTTGCAAATACTGCGGTTTTACAGTCTTCCATTTTAGGGCAGAATTGTCTCATAGTGCGACTGCGGAGGAAATGACCTCATAGGTCCCAGCGCTTGACCTCTTTCTCATGTCCCTCTTTTTCTCTCTCTCTCTCTCTCGGCAGCAGGATGGGGGACACGTTCAGGGCACGAGACATCAGCCTGAAGGCGCAGAAGAAGTTGCTGAGTAAGATCTCCAACAAGAGTATGGCCAAGAACTTCATCGACGACACGCACGCCAACATACTAGACAACATGTACAATCTCGCCAAAGCTTATGTAGGTTGGCTTATTTTTATTGTTAATTCTGGTTTGAATCATATACACTGATTAGTGCATAGGCTAGATGTTTTATATTATTATTATTATTATTATTATTATTATTATTATTATTATTATTATTATTATTATGTAAGTTGGTTTTCTTTATCATTAATATTGGTTTGAATCTTATACATAGATTAGTATATTTGCTAGGAAAATTATTATTATTATTATTATTATTATTATTATTATTATTATTATTATTATTATTATTATTATTATTTTATGTAAGTTGACTTTTTTATTATTAATTTTGGTCTGAATCGTATACATTGATTAGTATATCGGCTAGAAAAATAATTTTATATTATTATTATTTTTATTATTATTATACAGAAGATGAACCCTATTCATATGGAACAAGCCCGGAACACACCGAAGGGCACTGAATGGCGTTCCCGGCCAAAGCGCCGAACACTGTGGCCCAAATTTCATATAGTCATTCATTCATTCAAACACGGAAGAGAAGACTTTATTTTCAAAGAATTAGAATGAATGAACACGATCACCCAATAGCGTAAAGTAAGAGGCGAAAAACCTAGGGGAAGTAAGCACGGGTAGAAATTGGTAGAAACTTCATACGTCCCGATTCAAACATACGTCTAAGATCGCAGATGACAAACGAAGAAAGATCACTTGATCAGTTCAAGACTCGGCATGAGTGACAGATGATAATCTTGGCGGTGCAGCAATAAGATACATGAAAGACGAGGCTGAGTCATCGTTGAATGCAAGAAAGGGAGAAGAGGTGCACTGAACGAGATTGTCAATAAGAGCAATAAAGTGTAGTTCAGTGAACGGTACCATGTGAACCTACACCAGTAGTAGAGGAGAGAAAGGATGTTACAACTTCATCAACAACAAGAAAAAGAACAACAGTGGTCAGTAAATCAGTTAGTAAGGCCATAAACGGAAAGTTCGACCCACAGATCCTTATGCCAAACTGTCAAAACAAAAAAAATGCTAAGCATCAGTACGAGGGGAAAGAAGGTTCCTAATGGATTTTGCCTTATGGAACCCTTACGGGTGATATGAAACAGAAGAATTTAATAAAAGGTGTTTAAGAATATAAAAAAAAGAAAGGGTCAGTACAGTAACTTATCTAGAATATACAGGGAAGGAGAAGGATAAGTTTTAAATGCATTCCACTGCAAATGACTGCATCTAGGCAAGATTTAGTATTTATGATGTTATTATCCAGGCCTAGAGAAATTTCCAATCAGTCAACAATATCCCATTGACACCATCAGAGAATACCTCTCATTAACTTCTATAATCCTAAATGTGTATTATGTGTGAAAGCTCCATGATACTATACGTTCGTAAATAATGTAATAGTAATCTTGCCGTATGAGAATTAGACTTCAAATCCCCCCATCCATTTTAGACAGGACTCACTTAACTTTGTGTTGATCATAGTGTTCCATCGGCTTTGAATGAAATGAACAGTTGACAGAGATCTGGAACAATCACTTTGTCTAATTGGACCTTTAATACTTAGGAAAAACTAAAGAATGTTTTAGCAGACATCTGGGAAATTCAGCCTACCCTATGGACACCCAAGGAAATGAATTTTACCTATTGACAAGAAAATAGAAACAAAACTCCTTCTAAAAAAATGTGGGTGCTCTATTTATGTATTTATTCCTTATGACAGGCGCGATTTATAAATCATCGGAGATAAAAGAACAACGAATAGGCAACTTTTCTTTTACCAGAATGATAATCAGTCAAGCTTTAATGTCCAGAGTTCCAGGTGCTCTTGGCTTAAGGCAAAATGTTCCGATAGTTTTTCTCGCAGTATGTGTGGAGTTTTCAAACAAACGCGTATTTAACGAGGCTACAAAGCTTTCTGTTGTTTGAATGTCTCCCTTTCTTTATATTATTTTAGAAAAGGATAAGTTTTATTACCGATTATATTTCAGGTATTCATTAAATCTACTATAAGAACCATTGTAATGATAAAGTTAAGTCAACTGATAAGAATTACCATTGTAATTAAGGAATTTTGTACTTAAAAACAACCCGAGGCCTTTTGCTGCACTGGTCTTTTCTCAGATTTGAAAATTGGAAAAGACCAAAGGTATTTATGGGCCTCTACAACAATCCCATATTGCAGCAACATCGAGTTATATGCAGTCTTGTTTTGAAATCCTAAATTGTGAATAGACAAATAAGATAGGTAGATAGATAGAGGGAATAAGAAATGTCAAGAAAAGAACTCTTGATAATACAACTAGGAACACTAGAATGACGCCAAACATACATCAAGAGCGATAAAGGGAATCTTGTTTGAATTCCTGAGTTTCGTTGAATGATGCCAACGGTAACCACAAGAATTCCTTTGAGTTTAATCTGTCCGTTTCAATAAACACCTCTTTCCTCCCCCTCAGACTGGGATTGTAAATTGTTTGCTTTAGACCTTCCATTGTTTCAGACATTTCAACATTGACCAGCTTTCGAAAGTAAAGTTCAGGTAACGCCACGCACAACAAATGCCAGAGGAACGCAGTTAATAATTCAGGTGTTGTGTCTGGCTCAGGAATGCTGTGAACATTTAAACATGCAAAGTACAGCATGTACATTTCTGAATTTTTTAAATGTAGTCAGTCAATCAATCAATCAGTCTGTCTGTCAGTCTGCATCACATGGAAAGAATGGCGATATTGGAATAACGGAAAATGGAGGGGAAATCCCTTTCCCGTTACCTGTATATTCGGTTTCCTGCTTATTCGAATAAGTTGCTGGTCAAAAATTGTCAGGGGAGGAGAGGAGAGGAGAGAGAGAGAGAGAGAGAGAGAGAGAGAGGAGAGGAGAGAGAGAGAGAGCTTTGAATTTCATCATACCCTGTGTTTGACAAATCAGCACTCTTGCATCAAGCGGAGAGCAACGAGGAACGAGTATTCTGGCGACAGGTCATTTGCAAGGGTAAATATGACCGAGATGAGAAACAATTTAGACTTTTATGAAATAAATACCATCGTCAATGATACCTTTAGTGACCTGAACTCCAGTAAAAAAAAAAAGAAGGATTAGTTAAACATAGGTTTGATGAATTTTAGAATCTGCTAACAATGTGGAAACAGAAAATGAACGAAATGCAAATGGTACAATCACAGTTTATACATAATCCTTACACATAGAGAAAAATGTGTGCCAAACAGCAGTTTGCTTAAATGATAATTATATGAAGCGTGAGTGTATTTTGACTGTTTGTTTGTAGGAAACTAACAAATTTACACTAATGCAATTTCCTAAGTGAGTAAAAGATGCTTTTCACAACGGGTTACTTCGGATTTATGAGTTCATTTTAATGTATCATGCATCCATGCTTACCCTGTATTCTTTTCCAGCTTTGTCCTACATCAGCCATTATGGGAAAGTCATTGAAAAGTTATTGGTTATTCTATTCTCTCTCTCTCTCTCTCTCTCTCTCTCTCTCTCTCTCTCTCTCTCTCTCTCTCTCTCTCTCTCTCTCTCTCTTCATTCGTGAATATCAGCTCTTCGTTCCTGTTTAACTCTCGAGCTGAGAGAGAGAGAGAGAGAGAGAAAGTTCTTATGACGTTGAATGCTATCGAGTCCCCCGTTTTAAGTAAGGCGATCGGTTTATCAGTCCATAACGCCTTTGGGAACAGTGTTATGATAACTTTCACGTTATGCAGTTATCAGGTTACAGGCAATAAAACCGTTAGGAGATTCATTTGGTGTCATTTGGTGACCGTTTAGAAAGTATATCTCTCGATTATTATTTATATTATAGTAATAATAATTTAGTAATTATTATTATTAAATGCATAGGTCTTGGTGACTTCTTGAAATTGACTTATATATGTCTGCCATCATACTGAATAATCTTTATAAATAAAAAAGGAAAAACAGTAGGAGATATCGAACACTGATGTGGAAAATACAATGACAGCACCTCGCATTGTAATTCGGTGCCCAGTATTTCTTCTTATGTTATGTTTTGATTTTTAATGCGGAACACTTGCTAAGCGAGGACACAGCATTGCGTTTGGCAGTTTTGAAAAAGAAAAAAGTAAAGTTTGGTAACTTGATAATCATTAGGTCCACCCGGTATGAAATGACATCCGTATTGGATGAATCTCAGGCGGGTTTGGTTGATTTATATTAAACGTTGAGAATTAGTAGAAAATAATCATAGATTTATTATTATTATTATTATTATTATTATTATTATTATTATTATTATTATTATTATTATTATTTTTACTGTTGTGTAATAATAATTGTGGATTTTTATTACACATTGTTTTTTACGAGATTGTGAATTTATTATTATTATTATTATTATTATTATTATTATTATTATTATTATTATTATTATTATTAATAAATTTCTGACTCACATCAGGTTCGAACCTAGGTCTTTCAATTGAAAGGCAAGGGCGTTGCCCACTAGGCCATACAAGTCTTGTATGGCCTAGTGGGCAGCACCCCTGCCTTTCAATTGAAAGACCTGGGTTCGATCCTGATGTGAGTCAGAAATTTATTTCTGTTTCACACGTGATTGTGTGTTGATTATTATTATTATCATTATTATTATTATTATTATTATTATTATTATTATTATTATTATTATTATTATTATTATTATTATTATTATTATTATTTCCTTCATGCGAAGAAAATCCTTTAAGATTATGACAGTTGGCTTAACATTTCCTATATGAGTTATTTGTACACATGCGTATTCACTAAGAAACAAACATACACGCAAGACCTACATGCGTATACTGACAGTATAATTGCAGAGAGAGAGAGAGAGAGAGAGAGAGAGAGAGAGAGAGAGAGAGAGAGAGAGAGAGAGAGAGAGAGAGAGAGAGATATTGCGTATTCTGGACATGCAACACAAGGTAAAGGTCGGAACAGCCTCGCAAATGGAGGTCTCTTGGAGTGTGAAACACCTGTACATGGTTACAGTAACACCTGTTTGCGACCTCCAATGTCATGTGGTATATTCCTGGAACAATGAAACCTTTGGTGAGTCAACACTAACATTACACAAGCATAGGTGTATACTCCGCTTATTTCTTATGTATGTTATGCCTTTTTTTTATTAATGCACAAAAGATAGACATTAAAAAATGTCATACAAATGTCTTTCTTTCTTTCTATTGATTTCCAAGAGAGAGAAAATGTCATACAAATATTTGTTAACAAGCACAGGTGTATACTGTACCTAATTTTTAAGAGAATGTGATATTTCCTATTGATTGTCAAGAGAAAGTGCCACACAAATAATTGTTAACAAGCATAGGGATATACTATACCTAGTTTTTAAGTATGTATCATATCTCCTATTGATCCCCAAGGGATAGAAAATGCCACACAAATGATTGTTAACAAGCACAGGTATACACTGTACCTAATTTTTACGTATGTCATTTTTTCTACTGATTCCAAAGAGAGAAAAAAATGTCATACAAATAAATACAAAACGCCTGTTTATTAACTGAGTTTTTTCTGCATGTATATTTACGTCCTTTAGGAATTTTATCCTTTTTACAAGCTACTAATTCTTTCGTTGTTATTTCAGACGGGGAACAAGAAAGAAGCCGAGAAGTTAGTCAAGAACATCATCAAAATCATCGTCAAAATTGACTTCCTCTCCAGAAACAAACTCTTTTCAGATGAAGACCTCAAAGTGGCCGATCAGGTGAGGGGGTTCAAAGGTTCTGTTGTTATTATTATTATTATTATTATTATTATTATTATTATTATTATTATTATTATTATTATTATTTTAAGAGTTGATCAAAATTTCTGTGATGCAACTGACAGGATAGAATGCACGAATGAAATATTTCTGAAACTCAAAACGAACACTTGATTTTTTTTTTTTTTGTTAAAAATGTTAGATGTCTTCTTTTAGTTTTCTGACAAGAAAACTACTGTGCCGGCTTTGTCTGTCCGTCCGCACTTTTTTCTGTCCGCCCTCGATCTTAAAAACTATTGAGGCTAGAGGGCTGTAAATTGGTATGTTGATCATCCACCCTCCAATCATCAAACATACCAAATTGCAGCCCTCAAGCCTCAGTAATTTTTATTTTATTTAAGGTTAAAGTTAGCCTTCATCGTGCGTCTGGCAGCGTGATGATACCAGATCAATATCGATCTGTGAAACTTAGAAAAAAAGAAACCCACAAATTGGAGAAAGAATATATTCATAGGCACAAACAGTTACGGAGCGTCATGCTCCCTCTTAAGCCTGTAGACATTAAAACTCAGGTACGTAGTTGGATTCTCATGTCTCCACACTGAAGAGGGAGCGTGACGCTCCGAAACTGTTTGTGCTACGTAGTTTGGTTTTCATGTCTCCACACCGAAAAAAAGGAGCGTGACGCTTCGAAACTGTTTGTGCTACGTAGTTGGGTTTCAATGTCTCCACACCGAAGAGGGAGCGTGACGCTTCGAAACTGTTTGTGCTACGTAGTTGGGTTTCAATGTCTCCACACCGAAGAGGGAGCGTGACGCTCCGAAACTGTTTGTGCTACGTAGTTGGGTTTCAATGTCTCCACACCGAAGAGGGAGCGTGACGCTTCGAAACTGTTTGTGCTACGTAGTTGGGTTTCAATGTCTCCACACCGAAGAGGGAGCGTGACGCTCCGAAACTGTTTGTGCTACGTAGTTGGGTTTCAATGTCTCCACACCGAAGAGGGAGCGTGACGCTTCGAAACTGTTTGTGCTACGTAGTTGGGTTTCAATGTCTCCACACTGAAGAGGGAGCATGACGCTCCGAAACTGTTTGTGCCACGTAGTAGGGTTTCAATGTCCCCACACTGAAAAAAGGAGAATGACGCTCCGAAACTGTTTGTGCTACGCAGTTGGGTTTCAATATCTCCACACTGAAGAAATGAGCAGGACGCCCCGAAACTGTTTGTGCTACGTAGTTGGCTTTCAATGTCCCCACACTGAAAAGGAAGCATGACTATCTGAAACTGTCTGTGCTTCTGAATATAGTTGTTCTCCTTTGTCCTCCAGCGCTCATGTGGTTCATGTCACGAGAAGACCAACATCAACAGACACTCCCAGCATCTTCCCCCTGAACCAGATCTCTGGATCTGGTCAGCGTCAACGAGACTTCATCTCCTTAAGGGCATCGCCTCCCGAATCTGTAGGGCTGCCATACAGTGACGTCCTTTGACGTGGAGGCACAAAGGAACTCTTAAGGAATATGGTGTCGATTTTCCCACGTTACTCAAACTTGATGGTGTTTGCCATGGTGTTGACGTGTTGATTCATGGTGACCCTGATTATGGTCTCCGTTTTATGAAATGTCCGGGTATGAGAAGTGCTCTCTCTCTCTCTCTCTCTCTCTCTCTCTCTCTCTCTCTCTCTCTCTCTCTCTCTCTCTCTCTATATATATATATATATATATATATATATATGGAGAGAGTGTATATATATATAAGTATTTATATTTGTTTATATTTATTTTTATATTTATATAAATATATATGCATATATATTTAAAAAAAAACTGATTAAAACTACTATTTAAACTTGTCTGTTTGGTGGGTAGTCTCTAAATGCAGTGACAAATATATCTGCTTGATTCCTTATCAGGGGCCTAAGATAAGAAAGAACAAAGATACCCAAATGTAGAACCTAAATATCTAAGCACGAGGAATTGTGTTGCATGACATCTATTTTATATGTACATATATATAATATATATATATATAATATATATTATATATATATATATATATATAATATATATATATATATATATATATATATATATATATATATATATATATATATATATATATATATATATATATATATGTATACATATACTGTATAGATATACTTATTCATATCCTTTTGATTATTGTTATTATTAACCAGATCTACCATCTGCTTTAAGTTTTATTTAAATGAGCCTCAGTGAAATCGTGATATTAAGATCTGGTTATTGTTACTCAATTGTATTTTCTATTTGAAGTGCCGAGATTGGAAGCTTATAATCAGTTGATATATTACGTTACATGAGATAAACTAATAACTGCTGCAAAATAGTAGGTATATATATATGATTTAGTCAGATAAACAAGAAATTAAAAAAAAAAATAAAAATAGATTCTTAAGAAGTCGAGTATCTAGTGACTAACCCGTTCCGTCTTCGTTCCAGCTGAAGGACAAATTCACAACGATCGTCAAGACCGTCATCAGCTTCTTCGAGGTCGACTTCACCTTCGACAAGAACTTCCTGACGAAGAACATCAACGACTGCCGAGCGATCCTGAAGGACCTGGTGGGCAACCACCTCTCAGACAAGACCCTCGGGAGGATAGACCACGTCCTGGACTTCTTCACGGACTCCGCCTTCCTGGAGGAGATGTTCAAGACCGACTCCCAGCACCGCCCTCTCCTCCAGTCCATCATTGGAGACATGAGCAAAGCCTTCGACGAGGGGCGGATCTGAAGTCAGTCTTCGTAGGTTTTAGGGTCTTTCTGAAGCTATGGGCGTGTCTTCTTCACTATATACCGGTAGCGTGCGTTGCGAATGACGCAGAAATATTCCGTGCACGCAGTGACGCAGTTCGGTGACGCCCTGACGCATTCGAATGCTGCCCGGAAGTGCACTATACAGACAGTGTAGGTCACGAGTGGTTTCGATCACTGCGACTTCTGCAAAAAGGAAGTTTTTTCTACTTAGGCATTTTCAAGAAGACCGCGAGAAACCTACGCTAGACGTGTCAAACGCTGTATTATTGTATTCGGCTCAAAAAGGATATATAAGTTTGTTAAGTTTTCTAAGTTAAGATAGCGTATCGGAAAACGAAAAATGTGATAATCATATCGAGATAAATCTAAATAAGAAACCATGGCAGATAGATCAGGCAAATCGTCACGTGATTATGTAATATAAATTAATGCAAAATACCAAGAATCAAGGGAGTTTGATCAGGAAGATGAAACTTTCCCCGTTCCTCGAAAAGAGTAAATGTAATCGTCGAAAAGAGTAAATGTAATCGACTGTACTGGATGGCTAGGCCCATTCAGCCGCCTCACCCTAATTAATCAAAATGGTAGACTTTAATCACGACATCTCCAATATTTCAACTAGAGTTTATCACCATAAACTTTTGAATTCGTGTTTTGTAAAAAGTGGACTTATTTATACTGGTCACAAGCCTTCATTCTTTATCAGTCTAGCTAATTAAGAGAAATCCTGAAAATCTTAAGATAAGCCTGTATGATCTGCATGCAGTCTGAGTGTACTGAAAAGTGCTTTATTTTCCTATTCTTGTGTTACATCGTTGCTGTTGACTGTTCTGTTCTTTCTCTCTGAAACAGCAATAAAAAAAAACATACCTTTATTTATAACCGAATAAAAATACGAGCGCAAAAGCAAGCGCTTGGAAACGCATTTACAAAGTAATTCAACAGTCAAATTCTCAGTGAAAGTCGTTTATCAATAGTCCATAGCTTTAAGCATTGTTCATTCACGTAGCTTCTCAGCCTTTTTGGGAATGCATGATGCATCCAGTGGAATGCAAATGAACAGCACCGGGGGGGACTCTGCACACACAACACTCACTCCTCTTACACGCCATTATCATTCCAAAACGTCTAAATCACATTCTTCAGTTGCCAACAAACGGAATGCTGCAGGCTCTGATTTAAAGTCTAGGTTCGTACTGATGATGCTCCCTGTTGCGTACTTATTAGGAGAGGTTAAGTTTCTTTGTACTTAAATGCTTAAACGTTGAAGTGACTGACGTATCTTCCCTGCATTTTGTTATGGATTGTTCTTTGATAAGGACAGAAGTCGTGTGTTGTGTTAATGATAAACGTTCTGTTTGAGAATGACAATGTTTGGGGAGTCTGTTCTTCATTCGCGCGCGTTTCATCATAGCTACGATGCTCTGGTAAATGCTGACACAGTCTGCTGTTCAAGAGTATGATGAAGCTCATTGTATCCATAATTTCATCGAATTCCAGTACCCCTGAACAGCGAAAGATAATGCACAAGAAATGAGTGTACATTCATCTCCTCTGGTTTTATAATTGGGAGATACCTTAGCACAAGGGACTGATTGACTAATTAATTTATGGCTACTAAAACTGGCGTCGCAACGTCTAGGTTAGCACAAGGGATCGTTTTCACCTCTGCTATGCAGTTGACGGTTTCCAAAATGAAAATAACAGTTGAAATAATTTCACCCATAGTCTTAGGTAAATAACTTTTTTTTTTTCTTTAAGGCCAGTGGGCCTAGTTTTACGAAAATGTAATGTACTAAAGAGCGTTCGCTGGCTTGTACGTTTCTCTCATATAAGTTTTATCTTAGGTTACGACAAAACTCTCTTACAAAGAGAGGACCACCGCATAATATATCTTTATGAAGATTTAAATGGAATTTCTGTTTGTTTCCAGGTATGAACAAACTTTGCCAGTTAAGCTGCATTCTATAGTAGACGTCAATAACTTAACTTGCCTTGTGAATATTTATTCCATTTGATCATATATATTAAGCATTGCCAGAAGTTTGCAAGAAATTGCGCGGTTCATTGACTGCTTCTTCTTCTACGACAACGCTTTGGAATTTTCTTTCTCCTTCTGGTTTTCCTAGTGCTTGTGATCTTGCATCCCTTAAGAGGTGGGTCCATCACTTCCTTTGTGGCTGACCTTCACCTTTCATAATTTTGTTTCTCTTCCCAAGAGTCCATAATGGCATTTGATCGCTCGTCTAGCTGGGCGTTAGACTTAAAGATATGTAATAACGTGGATTTGGACTTCATTTATCACCTTCTTTTGTGTAAATGTAATGCATTAAGGTTGAACAGTATTCTCCATTGGTACTTGGGCAAGATTAGGCTCATATAATGGCAAAGTGCAAATATTTCGCCAAATTGATTATGGTTCGAACTGTTCCACTATTAATCTGTCAATGTTTATGAAGATCAAAAAGGTACTCCAGTACTGAAGTGTGGAGAAATGCTATTCTGAGGTTTCTTCATCATCAGTAACAGTTAAACTCTTGGCCCTTGATAACAGACTCCTAGGGAGTTAAGGGATTGCCCATCAATAGCAGTATCTGTTAACAAACAGTTTTCATGCAGAGCCCAAGGTGGAAATTTTCTGGCAATATAATTCCCTAAACCTCTTCAAGAATTTAACCAATAAACCTCTTCAAGAATTTAACACACAAACCTCTTCAAGAATTTAACCAATAAACCTCTTCAAGAATTTAACAAACAAACCTCTTCAAGCATTTAACAAACAAACCTCTTCAAGAATTTAACATACAAACCTCTTCAAGAATTTAACAAATAAACCTCTTCAAGAATTTAAACAATTTCAAAATATTAGCCTGCATTGATAAAAGAATGTATGAAATACAGTTAATTACTGCCTGTTTATGTTAGGGGGACTCATGGCTTTCGCCATGTGATCCAGCCATGACTCAAGGACATAATTATAGTCAAGGGTTGAGATCACTGTCGGAAATTTTTAGGACAAAAGGAAGAGGGACCACGGTCAGAAGTGTGAGTCATATTGACAAGGTGGATAAAGAGATGCTCGGCTGAGGAGAAGGAGTCTTTATAAAAATTGGAAAGAGGTTTCAGACCTTGAAGTAGGAGTCATCATGGGTCAATGAAGCCAGCTCTTTGACCTGAGAAAGTGGTCCATGGTCCAGCAATGTCTGTTTTCTGGTGGCCATCTGTTAATACCAGACTCTATTCCTGAATTCTTGCATGGTGTAGTGTGTCTGGACTACTAGCTTGATGTACCTTCAATGATATAAAAGAGCCTTTGGAGAATTGTGTAGCTCTATATATTTCTCATGTTTAGAATAGGGGTCACCAAAGCTCAGACTTGCTGTCTATCTTTGTGGTATTTGATAGCCAGGCCCTCCCTCATGGAACTAGACTTTGGGAGAATTGAGGGACATCAGAGATCCAACCATCTCTTATCCTAGACAATGAGTCCAGCTTTGTTGTTATGTGGCAGTAACATTTGGAAGTACTAGTTCAACGTACTCAGTTATCTATTCAGTAACATCTAAATGTTGATTGGAATGGAAGAGCATCGGGGGAAATTTTGTTCAGTATCATGCCTTTTAAGACCTAATTCTTGCTGAAAACAAAAAGGAAGTAATTCTCAAACTATATTTTATGGCTAGGTTCTCCATTATTCGCCTCAAGTGTTAATGTAAGCCAATTGCTCCAAATGCTTTGATTCTGTCATTACGGACAGCAATGCCCACTCACCATTTCTGCATAAAACAGTTTTACACTATTTTATTTAGTTTCATGTGGGAAATAGCATTTTTGGCTTATGGCTTCACAATAGCAATGTGATCTTCTATGGCACAAGGACTGAACTTTGCAGCAAACTTCTTTAACTGTTTGATAGCCATTTTTGTGCCACCCACTGCTTGTTTTTCTGTCCCACTACAGTTGCCAACACAGGGAGCGGTCTATCAAATCCCAATTTCAGCTTCTCCACCACATTCAGAGGACCATCATTTTCCTAAGGCACTATACATGACTCAATATTACGCAGGTTACAATGCAAGGGAGAATGTACTGTACAGAGTTGGCAAAGGACGTGCATCTGTACCATACAAAAAAAAAAATTACAGAGGATGCTCTTTGTACCATTTTTTTCCGCGCAAAGACGCACACAGCTTATTTTCTCGACACATCATGACGTATGCACAAGGTGGTTTGTTTATCTCTTCACTTATATATTAAGTAGCTTCCATTTCCAGCACAGCTTTCAGTCTACTCCGTCAGAATGATGAGAAAAGTTCTTTACATTACCCTTGTTGACCTTACAGCAGATGCTGTCCATTTTCTGAAGAAGTGAGATAACAGGATTTCATCATTGCGAGGCCATATCAAATTTTATTAGTAAACAATAACTCTCCTTTTCAGGTTTCACTGTCTGATGCTTAGATTGGTAAAAGCTATGCTGTCGCTTACTCGTGCAGGTAAAATAATAATTTTCCCCTTTAGCCCTAGACTAAAAGCTATTACTTTAAAGGCATACAAAGATGGATGTAGTATTTACATTCTGCAAGAAAATTTTTTGTCATGCTTTTGGTGATAGTGACTCTTTCAGTACAGTACTTTTTACCATTGTCAAAGATAATAATTTTCAAGAGAAACCGAAATGTAACTTGAAGGCTTTCATCTTTCTCCGAATATATAAGGTTAGAGGAACCATTCCTTATGTACCTAATTTATTCTCATAAGACTTACGTTACTCTTTTTAGTTTTACTGTAATCGCCTACTGAATTTTCCATAGAAGTGTTAAATGTAAGGACTGTACATAAAATCTGCTTTAACCCTTGCTGTGACTTCCTCAATTCTGTTCTCACTCTTGTAACTTAGGTAAACATAGTAAATCGAATGACCAGTAATAATATTTCTTCATTAGTATAAAGGTATCTCTTGGATGCACTAATGTTGTTCTACATAAATACTGTGAAAAGTGTATATATACTACTGTACAGGCAGTCCCCGGTTTACGACGGTTCCGGCTTACGACGTTCCGAGGTTACGACGCTTTTCAAATATATTCATCAGAAATTATTTCCTGGCTTACGACGCATGTTCCGGGGTTACGACGCGTCGTACGCCGATCCGACGGAAGAAATATGGCCCCAAAATGGCAGAATAATCATAATTTGAAGGTTTTTTTGATGTAAGACTCAATAATAATGCAGTTTACATCGTTTTCAATGCACCCAGAGCATTAAAAGTAAGGTTTTCTTATGATTTTTGACGATTTTCGACGATGTTCCGGCTTACGACGATTTTCGGGTTACGACGCGGCGCAAGAACGGAACCCCCGTCGTAAACCGGGGACCGCCGACTGTTTTCTTGATACATATCAGTAAGTCAGTGTTATCGTTACAGTAAGAGAACGTTATCCAGTGCCTCTGGTTCCACTGAAGTTTTTCTTTTCTTCAGATGAGGATAATCTCTTTTAAAATAGATTACTGGTTTGCAATCATTGTCTTTAATGTCAGGAACGTTTCACACACCAAGTAGAGTTTCATTATCTTTTTTTTTTATGAATGAACAGGTGTTACCTGTCGCTACTATGATGTAAAATATTTCAGTACGCTGTTGCTGTCGAACGGTGTGGAGTGTTCACAGTCTGGGACTTTTCTGATTTTAGTTAATAATGTATAATCACCTGAATATTTTTTATTTTTATAAGCATAACATCTTTCATAATTACGGTGTACAACGGGCACCGTACATGTACATTGTAGTACATACATGAACGGTATGTAGCATCAATTTATCAGTGAAATATTCTGAAATATTTTGAAATGAGCTGTGAAAGATGAATTTTGTCTTTAATAATCTCCTAACCACAGCAGTAAAACTTTGGTTTGGAAGTTACTTCTAGATAATAAATGGTATTTAACTTTCTAACCAAAGGAGTAAAAATTAGTTTTGGAAGTTACTTCTAGATATTGAATGGTATTTAATTCACAACTTATCTTTATTCATCGAGTTAAATTGTATTCAGTTGTCTCTAAAGATTCATTCAAAAACTGGATTTCCCAATGAATTTCACGACTTATCACTCGCTAACAGTTATGTCGTTTTCATAAAATTTTTGACTAAGACTAAGGAACTTTTAAGAGATAGATTTTTATGTAGACTTGATTTTTATTTCTCACAAAATTTGCGTATGCATGCATACATGCACACATGTACGCATACATGAAACTGCTCGTCTAGCCTGGATGATTATCATATAGCAACAACTCTAAGAATTTGTATGGAAGATATTATGCTTTGCAAAAATGTTGTCAAAATTTTACCGCTGTGTATTCGTTACTTTAATTGCTAAACGACTCAAATTCATGAAAATGAAAAATTGTCATAGTGACAGCAACGGACCTATAATCTTTGTTTCTCCTCTTTTATTTTTGTTTTGGACTGGTATGACTGGTTGAAGAAGAGTGAGGTGTGATCATAATGTAAATATTCACAATGTACTCGATTCCTGGGTCAGAGGATTGGTGTGAGAGATATTGGAAAGAAAATGGTTTTTTATAATGCATTTCTTTTTTTGTACAAAGCAACATTGTATCTATAACATGAATATACATATATGAAAAATATATATATTTTCAATCTGTGATTGCTGTGTATCTGTCTTCCATTATTGTTTCGACGTTGTGACTTTCTCCCCCAAGAGAATTAATTTAGGTATTACAGGAAAATATTATTCGAGAGAATAATTACACTTACTTCGCTGTTAACCTTTGGTTCGAGATATATAATATATCAGAAATTATCCTTTTAATTCGCTGGTCACAAACACGTTTAGATAAAACATTCATTATGTTATCAAGTAATGCCTGATCTTGTGATATGTTGTTGTTTATTGATAAGAAAAGGTTTTCAGACAGTAAAGTGATGTCAGCGACTCATTAGCTCGTGTTCAAGAGCAAATAATGTACATCAGTAAACACCTTATGCATGCTTATCCTAATTGTATTATTTAGTGTAAAAAACCCCCGTAGGGGGGCTAGTGCCGTCAGTGCACCTCATGCGGTGCACTGTAGACATTACTTGAGGTTCTTTGCAGCGTGCCTTCGGCCCCTAGCTGCAACCCCTTTCGTCCCGTTCACTGTTCCTCCTTTCATATTCTCTTTCTTCCATGTGACTTTCCACCCTCTCCTAACAATTGACTCATAGTGAAACTGCGAGGTTTTCCTCCTGTTACGCCTTTCTAACCTTTTACTGTCAATTTCCGTTTCAGCGCTGAATGACCTCATAGGCCCCAGTGCTTGGCCTTTGGCCTAAATTCTATATTCAGTTCAATTCAATTCAGCTATCTAGTGTAAATTTTCTTGTTGAAGAAACAGGTAATAATTTGATTAGCAAATTTGAGTAGGACAACATTTAAGGATGAACAATATATATTCATCTAAATATTAGGTATGATAATCATTTGACAAATAATGATTTAGATATGGCTGTGGATTACAATGTGAATGAGTAGTTATTGTAGGTAGATTTAAATTTAAAGCAAAGACACTGAGGAAACTGACACTAACTCAGTTTATGATTTGGAGCAAATAGCAACGCTGACACTTGTTTAACACCTACAACCTATTTATCTATCGCATATTTTATTATATCACAGAAATGAGGTAAGAATATTACCATAAATATTCATCTCAAACCAAGTTCATTATAGCGCTGAATAATCCCTCGGATTCCAGTGCTTGGCTTCAAGCCTAAATTTCATATTCCATTTCATTCCACTATCTGAACATATCACTTTACTTCTATGAAAAAGCAGTTCGGGCCTACTGTAAAGATACGGACCCAGTGTAATGGCATGATAGTAATAACTGCTTTTCTTGAAAAGAAGCTGTTTAAAGATTCCTGTTATTTTCTATGCACGTTTCTTGCAAAGGTAAAATATATTCTGTTAATTCTCACACTCTCCTGTTCCTATTTATTTTCAGATATCTACGAATCTGGGAACCTCACAATGCAATAACAATTAGCAGTTCAGTTTAGATTCTCTCGTATCTGATTTAGGGCTTAAAAAGTAGGGAGAGGTACATTGAAGGTGTATCACCTAAACATAAGAATAACAGTTGTCTTAGCAACTCGTTTGAGGAATCAAGGATACTCATTGCTCTCAAGTCCCTGGAGACTGATCCTTCTTGATGAACAACGTACAAAACTGCTAAAATGGATAAAACGTAGAATAAAAGGCAAGATTGAATAGTGCCTCAAAGGTGCTTTCCCACCCTCAGCATTATTTGATGACAAATACATCAGAACCTGTAGTAGATAAAAGTTTAGACTCAAATATGAATAGCAGTTACCAGGCGTAAGGTTGTTCTTAATCCCTTGGGAACTAGACAAAATTTTATTGACTTTATAATAAATTCTTTTTGGAATACTAAACTATTTGCAATTATGTGTCCTAAATACATTACTTGGCCTTTAGCAGATGTTTCCTAAGCCAAACTGTTGTCTACAGTAGTGTGGTGAAAATCACACAGAGGTCTAGATGATAAACCTCTGAAATTCTAGGACCATTCCCCAACAGATTTCAAGATGTTTTCGACAGCTGAGGTGCTGCACAGTCACCTGCAATAATAGAGCAACAAGGATCAATCAAGCTTAATGTGGACAAATAATAAAGACACCACCAACTCACGATTACTTAACTAGTAACTGGAGTTTACCCAATGACTTAGTGTTCAGGATAGCTAACAATTTTTGTTCAAGACACTTTAATTCTTTATATGTTTTTACGCACATATTTTTCCTTTATTTAGTTTACTGTTGTTTCAGCTTATGCAAGCAAACTGTTGCTCACAAATTTATCCAAATCAGTTCAGCTAGGAAGGGGGAAGGAGGTACATAAAAGTAAATGTTTTAAAAAAGCTTTCTACTAATTTAACAAGTAGGGAAAATGAATGATGGGTTGTATCATTATACTCACATATTTATGCACTAGGTTTGGAGACTACCCGATGTTGCCGAAGCTATCAAAAATACTGATATATTTAAATGCCAATTCTGCTATCATCTAATCTGACCAGACAGGATGCAAACGTTCTGAAGAAGTGCATATCCCTTAGATAAAGAATGACAGGAATTTAACGTAGTATATATCGCAGTTTGCATTTTTTTTTTCTTTGACAAATCTTGCTGCTCGGTAGCTGACGAACAAAAGTTCTCATTTCATCCCTGGCTTCTAGTCCCATTGCCTCGCTCAGTAGAGGTTTGGTCCCGATTGTTTGGGAAGTGAAAGTGGACCGTTTCAGACCCACGAGGTCACTAACAAAAAAGTTTGGAAGATGAGAATAGAACAAGGAATAATGACATGGAAAGCGAATAAGGAAAATGGCATAGAAAAAAAAGTGAATTAAACGTGGAAGAAAATGAGGCAAGTATGCATTATTTCCCACAACTACTCTAGATGTACTTACTCTCTTGAAAGGATCTTCAAGCATTTTGACACGTGATTCCCAAGCTTGTTGCTTCTACTGAGGTATGCAAGTACAAGTACAGCAGACATTATTCATTCCTGTAATAGTTTCTTGCGTGATTTACAGATAAAGGTTTTGTCCTTCATTTACATTAGCCTTTCAAGAGATAGATTTGGGTGTAAAATTTAACATTGTTTACACTATTCTATCACTAATTTATGAGAAGGAAGGCATCTTTTATGGATCAATTTTCAGAAATCTGTACACGTTATATAGGTAATATCTTTTGTGACTAGCTTGTAAGAAGAAACTCGGTGATATGCTTAGTTTAGCCAAGCTATTTCTAAACAAATACACAGGTTCTAACTTGACCTTACGACTGGAAGTACATGTGGTGATATTCTAAAGTGTGGCTGCCTAGTGGATTGTGCATCTGTTCCTAAATGCCTGCCACCTACTGACCTTCTTCCAAAGGTCCATCAAACTGATGAAGAAGAGGTGGTCGATAATTATTAGTCTGGAGCAAGGTTAGTATGAGTCTAAGAGCCAAGAGCTCTACTTTATCAATGCAAAAGTTACACTGTGCTCTAAACAATCCTGATCTCTGAGACCAAAGTTCCCCTAGTGCATGGGCTACTACTATAGATTTTGGATGAAGGTAAGGCTTGAAATGATTCTTGTGACCCAATTGTACGGTTTTTCCTCTGGTGGGAGTTTCTGTGACATAATTAAAAATGGTTTTTTATTGGTTTTAGCTAAGAAAAATCATATGGTACTTTGACATGCTCTTGCAATGTTTGTGTAACTCCTATCAAGTCATCCAAGTAAGTCTCTTCATTCTTCTAACAGCTTCTTGAATGATTTGCTGAAATACAGCTGAGGCAATGGCCTTCCAGGAATGCAGTACTGTACCTGGTTTATAAATACCAAAGGTTTTGCTTTTCAGTCACCAAAATTTGACATTAACTTTTCAAGAGACAGACTTAGGTAAAAAATAAAAATGGTACTGTTTACAGCATTCAAATACTAACTTTTGCTAGGGGAAATGCATCTTTTATAAAGACAGGGTGTCATTTTCACAGATCAGTACTAATTTTCAGGTGTTAGCCTTGCTTGCCCGAATGCAAGGAGGTATGCTAGATGATATACTTTTGTTCATCCAAGTTATTTACTATAAATACCCAGCTTCTGAACTGAACTTACAACTGTTAGCACATGAGGTGATATCCTATAGGATGGCACTCTGATTGACTGAGCACCTGCTTCTGAATTCAAGGTGCAGCCTCGTTGTCAATCTGAGCATACATTCGGAGATTTTAGAATAATGTTAATCCCTTTTCCTGATCTTGAAGATGCTTTTAATACTGTGGGAGACAAGATAATCGAAAGCTGTTTAACTCAAGTCAGGTTAGTATGAATTCATGAGCCTAGAGCTCTTCCTTATTTTTGGAAAATTCACACTGGACTTTGTACAATCCTTCAGTCTGACACCAGGGCTCCGATAATACACGGAGGTAAGGATTAAGATGATTCTTAGGAACCAGTTGTGTGGATTTTCTTCTTTCACGAGTTTCTATGTTGTAGTTTAAACTGGAAGTTATTGCATTAACTTAATAAAAGCACATAAATTCTTTTCTAACTTTGCCTCTGGAATAAGTCTGTACAGAGGTACCTTGTCTGCTGATTTGAGCATTCTGTCCATTTTTGTTCTTACCATAAATGTCTGCATATGTAACTGCATTTCTTTAATGTTATATTTGGGAAATCCTACAGCTGTGGAAATTTTCCACTCAGTTTTAACCAGTCATGTCAAATACTTTTTCTTCCCTGTATGCAATCACCTCTAAAGATGACTTGTTTTACTAGACATACTTGTCTTTGGCTGTCTCAGAAACGTACTCAAATTAGATTAACTTTAAATTTACTTTGTGCCCTTCTTACTAGGTGCATAAGCAGGTCTTAGTCTTCATCCTAGTCCTTCTTGGTTTCATGAATGTGGGATTTATGGTCTGGTATAGCCTACTATCTCACCTTTTGCACGTGGATGACAGGCTGAAGCCAAAACACTGACATAGCACTGAGGACCTGCTGAAGGAGGTCAGCTAAAGTTATGTTACTGCTTTTCGAAATTTACAGAGTAACTCGAAACTTAGCTGTAGGGAAAAATTTAGCAAGTATACATTAATTTTACTTACAGGTAGACAACGAAAGGTCAGTGTTGTCTAAGGAGGTCTTAGGATCCTGTATCAGTGTGAGGAATGCTGCATGGATGCTCTGATCAGAATTACTTCTAAAATAATTTGCTCTCATTTATTATCAGAACAAGTCCTCAAACAATTGTGTGTGTCTTGGATATGTATAGGTGACTCACTGAACATAGACAAACCCCAGTATGGATCATCTGATGCTTGTATGAAAAACAAGTTAACGTTTATCATCCCAGGGTACAATCTGTTGTCCACTTTATATTCTTCCAAAAAATCAGTATTAACATCTGTAGCAGATGAAAGCAATGGAGTTGTGAATTCAGATTTTGCAGTTGACACAACTGTCGCTAAAGTGATTACTTGCCAGGCTCTCTGGGGATGTTAGTTTTACTTGTCTTGAGATTTTCCATACTCTGTCTGTGAGACAATAAGACTGTAAGAGTTAATGCTTTGATTCAGATAATTTCCTTATAAGACATCAGTTTCTTTCCACGTCAGCTCTTTGTGTAATGGTACATCCTCGGTTTCAACGTGGCAGTATGAGCATCCTAAACTAATCCTTACTACTGGCGGGGTTGATTTACAAGAAAAATTCGTAACAGCTACATATTCTATTATGGTTTAGCCACAGAGCTGAAGTTAGAGCTACTGATTGTGTGAATGGAACCTGTATAGCTATGTGATTTAACTGGGAATAGATCATATAGTACACTGCCTTCTTCTGCTTAAATGACAACAGTTGATGTTCACAAAAGAACACAAATACATGTCTACACACGCACGCGCGTGCGTACACACAGGCACACACACACTCACACACACACACATATATATATACATATATATATATATATATATATATATATATATATATATATATATATATACAGATATATATGTATATATACATGTATGTGTGTGCCTGTGCGTACTCGTGCTCGTGCGTGTGTGGGTGTGTATATATATGCAAATATATATATGTATATATACATATATATATATATATATATATATATATATATACATATATATATACTTATATATAATTATATATATGACTTTCTACTCGAAAATGGAAGTAGGATGTATCCTTAAAAATTTCCACAGAAATCTGTGAACTATACACAGGTTTGTTTAGTACAGTAAAATGTTGACATCTCTGATTTGTTAGAACTTGTCACCTTTTCTTTTTCGTTATTTGAATTTATGCCTATTTATAATACTTATGACGTCGACTGTCTCTCTCTCTCTCTCTCTCTCTCTCTCTCTCTCTCTCTCTCTCTCTCTCTCTCTCTCTCTCTCTCGCAAGAATCAAATCTAATTTCTCCTGCCAGGTTCTTTTCATCCATAAATGGATGAGTCACGATCTCCATTGTTCTTTCTAACACCCGAAGAAATCCTTTGTCCTTAGAAAATAGCCAATGACAGCATGGCTCTCCCTTATGACTTATTCATTCCCCCCTTAACTTCCTTTTGATAAGGCCATGTTATATTTTTCAGTCTCAATTACTGAGCCCCTTTGCTTAAATTTGTTTCATGACTACGCCACCTGATCTGCTGGGATTTTCTATTTCTTCATTATCTTTGTTTTTCTGGTCACTGCTTTTTACTTCTGGCAGAGTAACAGTAATAATAAAGTGCAATTAAGAATTAGAGTTTTTCATCGATAATTAGGAGTGGTAAAGAAGCAGAGAACAGCATGGCTGTATTAGCAAAGCTCAGCCACTGCCTAGGAATCGGTTTAATTTCCTAAAGAAGTCGGTTTTACGATCCAGGAAATGCAGGGGACACCTGGTAAAGGCTCACTAAAAACAGCGACCCTGAATGGAGATTAAGGTCTGAAGAAGAAGAAGAAGAAGAAACAAAACTGTGACACCAGAGACGACATGATTAAGAAGCTACTGAACGCATTACTCAAATCAGTATACAAAGAAAGATAAAAAGTGTATCCAAAATGTAAGTAAGCGCTGTATCATTCAGTAGACGGGAGGACTTGGGTTCAGTTCTGCCAGGAAGAGTGCGTCTGCAGAGCCGCCTCAGATATGAAAACAGTTCTCCATACAAGGGGATATGACCCTCGTAAATCCGCAAGAGTTGTTCGGGTAGATTTACACATAGCACCCAAAAGGCAGATATTACGCAATACCATGTTTCGATTCCTTCAAGATATGATATCATAAGGGAACGATCTGAACTGTGAAAAATATCTGTGTCAACAAAGCAATGATTTAGGTTCCCACTGGGCGTGATTCTTGAGAACAGAAGCAATAATCATAGTATTAGGAAGATGGAAATTCCCTTCAGATTTAAAAAGGTTTCCAACAGCAACACATAAAAGGAGGGATATCTACAGGTCCTTAATTTATATGATTGGAGTATGGGGCTGTTTGTAAACAATTGTTCACAGGAAAACAACTATGGACAAGCAAGAAGAATTCTGGTCGCTATTATTTCCAGCAGCGAATCGAAAGGCGACATATATTTCCCGCCAAAATTAAGAAGTCTATCTTACTTATGACCTGCTGTTTGGAAAAAAAATGGAATTAGGGAATTTTGAGCCTCCTTTGATATTTTTTTTTTCTTTTTTACTCAATTTTCTTCGGTTTATGTCGACTTTTGGACAATCAAAGCTTGTTTTCCGGTAATTTGCAACATAATTAACGAGATTAAAGACCCAGAACGCCATATGGCATTTACATAATCATGTATCCTAATATTCAACAGAACGCCATCACAGCAACTTCATATCACAGAGAATTTATCTGTTGCTATTACTTTGTATCAGAAATAGCTTTGCCATTAGAGTGAGTGGGATTGGGGTTTTTAGACTCTCACGCAGCGTTTTCCCGAAGAACTTTAACTCACTGTAAAATGCTCACTGTAAAAATATACATATTTCCGGTTTAGAAATCTAAAGCAATGCAAACGAGATCTGGCACTTGTGGAATAACCCTGCAACAAACGTTTTTCAGTTTTTTATATAAACTTGGATACTTGGTACGTTTCAAAGTTACTGTAGAGGATCGGAAGCACTACGAACACCCAATATGGGTTAATCTCATGCTAAATATTTTAATCAGGGAAAATGGAATACATAACAGATTTTTTTTCATTTCTTGTAATTGATCTAAGTGGTTCGGATTTGGTGTTTGTTACTCATTTACCGCACAATTAGAAGAATTTTAATTCATTAAAGAAATACTCACTGTAAATGTATATTTCCAGCTTAGCAATATATACTGTAGAGCAAAGCACCAAAATAGCTGGAAGGAGACCTCTCATAGGTATTTATATTTATATTCATTATAGAGAGTGGACACATTCATATGTAGGTTTCCATTTTACTGAACTGTACATAAAGGGTAATCGTACAACTTTGAGTTAAAACTTGTCTCGAATACGTTGCAATTTACTAATTGATAAGCTTCTAGAGTCAAAATGATTGACAGAAACACGAAAAATCTAGGTCTAAAAAGTTTCTTCCACACAGCAACGCATAAAGTGAAAGGAACTAACGATATAGGCCTACTGTTGCGATTGGTAGATGAAAATAACTAATTCTAATTGGTTGTCTCATAGTTGTTACCATGGTAACCTCTGATCAGATAAAACTATTTTATTAATGTAATAGAACACTTAATCAATTTCTCTTATAGGTGCAAATGAAGATGTCATGTATATAATTACTATATTTTAATAAAAAAAGAGAATCATGAGACCTTTTGTAATTACTATCATTAACACATTTCTTCAATAGGTTATTTTCAATGTTTTGGCTATACTGTTAAAAGTCGTCTGCTTTTCATACACACTGCTCAAGTTATGGAAACAATAGCGTCTGTTTTGTAAACAATCTTCCCTTTTATATATTTAGTGTTTGTACAAAGTTGTTTGTGTTGCAAGCATTGCCACAGCTGGCTTAATATCATGTTACGATTCTGACAAACACCTCGTATCAAAAGCGCCAGTTGTGATTGGTAATTCAAAGAACTAGTGCAGTTTTACTACTACGAAATAGTTGCCAAATTTCATTATCTTGCAAATTGTTTCCGCAGTTATTTACATAATTTACGCATCTGCATATTGAATTAGGATAACTGTAAAAATATCTTATAATTACAATGGCATTAGGGTAGTAATAATATCCATCGTGGAAATGGAAAGACATTAAAGTAAGTTTGTTTACAAAAGAGACGCCAGTGTTTCCATAGCTTAAGGAAGCATGCATGAAAAACAAACAGTTTTTAGCAGTAAAGCAAACATACTTAAAATAAACTGGTAAGGAAATATGTTAGTGATTGTAAACACAAAACCCCTCCCAGTCTTTCATTATAAAAAACTAAATAAATTTAAATTAAGTCTTTATTTATGCTTAAAAAAGGATTTGATCATACATTCTACTTTTTTAATATGAATTAGCCTTTCATGTCAGTGCTCTGTATAAACATTAGGTTGCCATGGCAGCACCCATGAGATAACCAGTCAAAATTCAAGGTACAGTCGTCGTTATCAGCCAATCGAAACGCAGTATATATTTCCTGCCTTAACAGATAACTCTAAGAGTCGCTCTGCCTTATGGGTTGCCAGGATTAATCCCTTGAATCTTGATGCGTTGCTATCTGCCCATTTTTCTTTGTATTATTGTGCAAGTGTTGCTGAAAGCTACCAGATATGTAAGAGGCAACTGGAGTTCGACAGATAACCAAGCCAAATTCTTAATGTTACAAGAAGCGTTCTTGCAAGGTGAAAATGAAAGTGACAAACCCCTGTCAATTTCTCTGAGTGCAGGAATCTGCAGAGATCCGGACACACTGCAAGACTCTGTCAAAGGTTACTTCTGCTCAGGTGGCCAACTTTGACTATCAGTGATGGCGACCTTGCCAGAGATGGCTTCATTGATCTGAGTTCAAGGGAAATGACACAAGCCTACTCTTCCTCGGGAAAGCGACCCATGGGTTTTATGATTCCTTTGATTACTGCATACCTCTACGAGTCAGGATTTTCCGCACATGTTACAATAAAAGGAAAAGAAAGACCTTTCTGCTATTTCATCTTTTTACTCAGGACAATCAGCAAACATTCACGCTGAAATGAAACTTTGCGCACAGTTTTATTTTCCCTTTGTTTAGGTTTCATATGTTGGATGTGCTTTATTTACTCATGAAGAACAGTGACAAATATAATTCCTTGTAAGACTGTTGGATACTTTGCATAGGAGATATTCGACATTCAGCTGAAATTAAACTATGTTCATGACATGCAAAATGTATTGTTAATGGGATTATAACCCTTTTTCTAGGGAAGAGACCCATAGTTTTCACCAGATTCCCAAAGGGATCCGTTATTCAAAAAAAAGGTCCAAAACCGTAGATTTAAACAAACCTGCCTCAAAGCAATCCCAAAAATCTGGATTAGTATGGTTGGTTTAGAATTAGATTAAGTTGGCGTTACGCCAGCATAGGCCCTTGCCTAGAGTGTGGTAGGTACAAGAGGCCTGGTGTGGACCTTTAACTTGTTGTAACTAACCAAGATGCATTTCCCGCCACCTCTGACTTAATTTTACTATAACTGTCTCTCCTTCTGTAAATTTTCGGTCTCTTTACTGACTGCAGTGAGAACAACGTCATGTGAATGGTTATCAGAATCCCAGGTACAACTAAATTTGATACAATTAATTCTGGATTGAACCTGAAATGTAATTTCAGCAAAATGATAAGTTATAAAAATAGAATAGGACGGATTCCCAAAGTAACACAACATCTGGTTAATCCACAACGTCCTAAAAACGTGAGATGGAGAAAAAAATTTTTTTTTTCTTTTTTTCCATCTTAACCTTGGAGCTCCTCTGTTTTCGCTCCTTCGTTTAATTATTGTTTATGTTGTAAACAATTCTCTCTGTTTTATATTATACTTCCTGTTACCTTTAGTGTCATTAATTTCCGTTTATTATTACTTATTATCGTTATTTAGCAATACCCAAAAGATCTTGTTTTGTTGTTATTAAGCATATTTTTTATCGTACCAAATCAACGTTCATTTTAATTTGAACATGCGTTTATCATGTTACTCCTTATTCTGTTATTTTCTTGCCATTTATTCTTTGGTTGCCTCCTGCTTTAATCATCATACTGCATCAAAATCATTAACATTGATATTATATAATTTTCATAATCACTAGTGTTATCATTATCAACATTATTATTGATAGGAAATGTTATCATTCATTCCGTCAGTATTGCTTGTAGCGTTAGTCCTTCTATTGCACTGCCGTTTGTATTACTGCGATCAACTTTTTTTATTGCTTTATCGTTGTCATTATTCAGTTACTATAACCAAATTCATTCCTATTATTATTATTATTATTATTATTATTATTATTATTATTATTATTATTATTATTATTATTATTATTATTATTACTGCGCGGGTTAATATTAACATTTTATCTATATCACATCTGCATCCAGTATTTATATGTGACCTCAGTTGAAAGGAACTCAGTTATTATTATTATTATTATTATTATTATTATTATTATTATTATTATTATTATTGTTGTTGTTGTGCGCTTTAAAATTAAAATTTTTATCTATATCATATTTGCATTCAATATTCATGTGTGACCTCAGTTGAAATTAACTCATTATTACTATTATTATTATTATTATTATTATTATTATTATTATTATTATTATTATTATTATTATTATTATTATTATTATTATTATTAAATGCTTCAGAAACCTTCAATCCCTAGCCATAAACCATCGATCGGTAAACGAAAATTCCCCAGAAGGCTTCAGGAGTTCCTGAACAATCAACCTCGATCTTCAAGCAACAAACGACGAAAGAAAAAAAAAAATTAATTAAAAAAAAATATGAGCTCCATAAGTCACACACATATGTCTACAATGGCTGTGGGTCATGCACCATTTGGCAAGATTTGCTCTCGCCAGATCGATGCGATTGCCAGATGGCAAGATATTTCAAAGGCTAATCTGAGGAGAGTCTTGTTTGAATTTTGTGAATAGTGAGCGTAATAATAATAATAATAATAATAATAATAATAATAATAATATAATATAATAATAATAATAATAATAATAATATTATTATTATTATTATTATTATTATTATTATTACTCGTGTTCATTAGGAAAAAGTTAAGAGGAGGTAAAGGGAAATACAGAAGAAGAGATCCATCTCATCAGAAAAGAAAATGTAAATGAATAGATAGATAAAAATGTATTAGGAATAAATTAATAAACTAATAAATAGATAAAAATGTATAAAAAATGCGAGGAGAATAGTATTAGGGTAGTAATGAATTACATTTAAAAAAATACTCATAGTGGCATGAGTCGTGAAATGGAGAAACAAATCCAGTTGTTTATGAATGTATATATTTAAAAATAAATCTCCACAGAGCTTTCAGGAATCTTTTCGATTTCCGTTTTCAGTTTTTGAATATATGTATCCATAAGTAACTGTGGGGTTGTTTCTGCATTGTGATATATGTTAATTAAACCTTGCTTTATATTAAGAGGAAGCAACTCGTTACCTTTGCTTGCTAAAGAATGTTGGACATACAGTGTGAATGAATAAGAACAAAACACATTATTAACCAAAAAAATAAAAAGATATTGAAAACATTTAAATAACCAATTTTGCAAAAAAAAAAAAAAAATAAACTTACACTAACTGAATTCAACAGTTTTCTTTACACCCAAGTTGGCATTAAATAGTTGGATTACATAAACTCAGTAGTATATATATATATATATATATATATATATATATATATATATATATATATATATATATATATATATATATATATATATATATATATATATATATATATATAATCACATTTTTTAAATTAAATAATTCTTTTTTATTTCTCTGGTATGTTAATTAACTAGGTTATGGCACAATGATACCTTCTGAATTCCATTCCTCGTTTCGTATTGGACGAAGCAAAAAGGAGCATTTATGACATGCAACAGATAAACAGATAAGTAAATAAATAAGTAAATAAACAAATAAAGAGCATTGTTGCCAGAAAATGCAACTCACTGTATATATAAAAAACTAGAATGGTTTTTCTTATTGTTTTACGCCTCAGTCAGCACATGACCTTTTATTTCGGGGTTATTAGTAACTACAAGAAAGAATTTTTTTTTTTTTTTTTTTTTTTTACAAATGAGGCTTTGGTACTAGTTTTGGTTGAGATTCTCCGTTAATATCATCATTCTTTCACTTCCTATATTCCTCGGCGGAACTAGTTGCGATTAAGCAATGCTAATTACACTGCAAGAGAACATTAGCCTCTGGATTTAACCAGTTCTAACTAATTAACCTTTTGTGACTGATATTACTCGATATATATATATATATATATATATATATATATATATATATATATATATATATATATATATATATATATATATATATATATATATAATTATATATATATATATATATATATATATATATATATATATATATATATAAAGTCAATGCGTTTGTAATAAATTTAAACCGAGTAACGAGACGAACAAAACTGCGATTAATTATAGAAGACGAGTTACATCAGACACAACTCCATCATTGTCATTTCGATTTTTTGATAACCTCAGGTCTCATTAGAAACCAACGAAGGAAGGAAATTCCTGACCAACTGAGAAGAAGAAATAATTAAAAAAAAATAATCACAAGAAGACAAGACACCTGAGGAAATGAGTGAAACGCCTTCTTGATACGGCCACGTCCCGGACAGCAGCCACTTAATTTATTTGTTATTTAATTATTTTTTATCGTTACAGCCCATGGATCCCTTTCCTGTCCCACTCCCCTTCCCTTCCCCTCTCCTCTCCCCTCTCTTAAATCCACCATCCTCCTCCTCCTCCTCCCTATTCCCCTACTCAGGAGGACCATTAAAGGTCCCACTCCCCTTCGGGATGTGTAGGTTTTCAGGGAGCCGGGCGGAGGGGGAGGGGAGTCGGGGATGCCGGGTGAGGTGACGGGGACGGGGTTGCTTGTAGGGAAGGCTGTTACACCTGAGCTAAGGTGACGGAGTCTCAGACCGTGTCAGTTCGCTCTGAGTAGCTGTGGCGTGTGGTAGTGCTCGTACGTGCGTCTGACCCTCGTACCAGTAGCATCTGCTTGATATTTTTTTTTGGAGGGTTGATTTGCTCCTCGAGACAATCCGTCAAGGGCTGCAAAGGTCGTCCCTCCTTTAGAAAATGAGGAGATTATGAGACGCTGACCACCGCGATCTATTTTTCGTGAGGTGCGGTAGTAGCCAAGTCGTCACAGTGAACATTTTGTTTTAAAGCCTTTTGTTTATCGTTATATCTTTTGTATTTTGACTTCTTTGGCGACGATTGTTTCTCAGCGTCATAACAGGATTCATGTAGGTGAGTTCAATACATTTCAAACTTTTGTTCTTTCTTCTTTTTTCTATTTTTGATTTCAAAGTCACTGATGTGTCACAGGTTCGCATGAGAAGAGATCTCCCGTGAGTAAAGTTTTCGATATTTAAAATTCCTGTGCAACTCGTTTCTTTACAGATTTTAATACATGTATTTTTTTTACCAGAGGGTAATGCATAAGCACACATGCTTACACATATATTATATGGATATGTAATACATACATATATATATATATATATATATATATATATATATATATATATATATATATATATATATATATATACATATATATATATAAATAAATAATATATATATATATATATATATATATATATATATATATATATATATATATATTTACACATGCATATGAATTACTTATATATAAAGAAGAAGAAGAAGAAGAAGAGAGAGAGAGAGAGAGAGAGAGAGAGAGAGAGAGAGAGAGAGAGAGGATAATTAAAATCTGTTCTTGCAATGCAAGATAAAGTAATCTTAATAAACTCTGTTATAATGGCCGGTTTTCTCACCCTTATGTCATGAAATTTTCATGCAATGCGTCATTCCTAAACGAGAAGGCTTTTGTTTAAGAGAGGAATAGTTGAAGTCATTTATATTACGTTAATTTTTATTTAATGTTACATATCTTATTTTCGGTTGTGGGACAAGACATGGGAGAGGAACTTATTAAATTGATAATTGGCCACAGTAAATGCCTGACCCCCTCGAGAGGAGGTGGCTTCTGAAGAGGTAAGTCTCCCGATTCTCAACAATATTTGAAGATGAGGATGTTAGCCCCCTGCCTCACACAGACAGACAGGACAACACACACACACACACACACACACACGCACACACTCACATACACAAACACGCGCACACACGGATGTGTCTGTATGTATGTATGTAATGTACGTATGTGTATGTATATATATATATATATATATATATATATATATATATATATATATATATATATATATATATATATATATATATATATATATATATATATATATATAGGTGTGCGTGTTTTTGTGTCTGTGTTGGCTCACGTAATTAGTTTCACGAGGTTTTCATTTGCCCATGGGAAAACTTACAAAGGAAAATCATAGTAAGACTTGCTTGCTTTTGCATTATCAAGCAGTAAACTTACAATGAAACTGAATGCGCTGTTTTCCTATGCATGCGTTGTCAAATAGCTGCCCTCGAAAATAAGCAAGGGCTGATAGAATATTATTTTTTGCTTTAGTAGCTCAACTGATTTCAGTAGAAATTGTCCTCGTAATATAGTGTATATATTACTGTAAATATATAGCTTTACATAACAACGTATGTCTTTAGGAGGTTAGTTATTTCCTCTATGACAGGTAATTCAAAACTAATATCAGATTCTGATTTTCAGTCATCTCTAATTTATGCGTCCGCCTTTTGACAGGAAACTTGCTAAACTTTAGGCAGATTCAAAGTCACTGTCATCGACAATGCGTGTCTGATCTCTCCCCTAATTATCATTTTTGTACCAGACACCAAAAGGCACTCATAAACCTCCTGTAATTCTTAATTTTATATTTTGTATTGTAATTATCGTCCTCCTTGTTACAGAAATCTTCCGATAAGTTCAAAGCCAGACTTTCATCATTTCATTCGTAGTATAAGTTTACTTCCTCTTTCTTGTAGCCTATAATTTGTTTCATCGTTATAAATTTTTAACTTTTCAACTTTACTAATCATTTCAATTAATGTGATCACACACACACACACACACACGCACATACATCCTCACACACCCATCCAATTCCAAGCACATGTTCCTACTTTTCTGTCTGTGTGCCAAACACATTCAATATTTTTCGAAATTCTCTTCAAAAAAATTCTGCAGATGCAAAATGCTTTTTTATTTTTTCCCCCCATAATTCTTCAAGCTTCCAAGCAGGTGTCAGTCACCAGGTGACAAGTCAGCCGTGAGTGGCAGGTCACATATAACAGGTCTTCCATTCTAGAAGATCCTTTGCCTCAGGTTTCCCCTCGCTGCTTGAATTTTATGGAATATCTCTCTCTTTCCGCATCGAAGACCAACATCAAAATCAAATTTTAGAGCGGGACCATCATAATGATAATCCTCATTTTTGAATGGATGGTCCTGGGTTTCCTGGATCGAGCTTGATCAACGTGTATTCGGTCGAGGGATCGTTATTCGATCTCTGAATCACAGATGTAGAAGGGAGGCATTTTCCCGAGACGTAATCGAGTACCGAGACCCTCCCCTGAAAAAAGCGGGACGCCATATCTTAAAAAATACCATAGAATTTTCTTGAGAAAATCTCATTATGTTTCCCACACCCAAATTTTTATAGAGGTACTAATCTAACCCAACTTAACCTAACCTAGGGGCATGTCAAAAAACCCGGGGTTGGCGCAATACTAGCATACATCTCAGGAATTTGCAAACGGGGCTGATCGTCACAGGTGACGATCCAAAAGTGAAAGCTTCCTCGTCAACCCTCTCTTGTTACCTTTATTTTGGAAGCCAGTTTTTTAAGACATCCTTCATTATCGTCAACACGTTAGCGTTAGAAGCTAACAAGCTGACGCTTTTATCAACATTTTTTTTTTTGGTAGCGAAGACACTGGGGTTGGCCTTCAGGATAAGGAGTCTCAAAAATTTGTTTCATTTTCTCTGAAGTAATTCTTTCTTTTTTTCATTTCTTCTTAAAAGGGAAAAGCTGTCTTGACATATATTGCACAATGATGATTTCTACTTGTAGTTTCTCTCCATCATCAGCGAGCGTGCTATAGTTTCCTCAAGTGTGAAGGTGAAGTGTGTATACACACAAGAACAGAGTTTGCCCCTTTAAAGCACATTAAAAGAAGAAGAAGAAGAAGTAGTCTGACACCACTACAACAGATTAGTCACTATTTTGCTTTCTGTCCTGTCATTCAAACGAAGTTTTACATATATTCTAATCAACCTTCCCAAATGCTATATAAGACTTGACTGAAGTAGATTAAAAATGCTTTTTTAGTCCGCGCTAGTGAGCAATTTCCATGACACCTGTTGTGACTCTCTCAAATGGATCTCTTGCTAAACATAGATTCCTTTCGTTTACCCCCGTTCCGTTGAAGCTGAATTCGAATGTATGTTCAGCTGCAATGTGTGGCCTTGCATCTGAGGTACACAAATGTTAAGAGCAAAATTTCTGAAAAAATTATCATTGAATACAATATATATATATGTAAACATATTTATATATGTAAACAGTATATATGTATACATATATACATATATGAATATATATAAATATTATATATATAAATACATATATATAAATATAAATATATATAAATATAAATATATATATTATATACTGTATACATATATATGCGTATTTATGTATGTTCGTGTGCGCATGTGTATCTCTCTGACATCCTGTAACGCAGTTCTCTGTGCAATTCCGGCTCGCATGTGTTTCTTGTGTTCTCGCATAACAAAAGTTAAGTCGCTGTGGGTTTCAGAGTAGGAATGGTAAATATGCCTTCTCCTGACGCAGAATAAATATAGAGCAAGCACGGTTGAATATTGGCTTACATGAAAGTTCTGAATTACCGGCAGAATCCTCTCTCTCTCTCTCTCTCCCTCTCTCTCTCTCTCTCTCTCTCTCTCTCTCTCTCTCTCTCTCTCTCTCTCTCTCTCTCTCTCTCTCTCTCTCTACCTGAATTTTGTAGAAGAATGGGGATATAAGTAGTAAGGCGTTGCTTACCAAAGGATAAATTGGAAGAAACTTCTTAGATGCGTATGAAATCTATACGTGTCTTGGGCAGATTCAGTGCCACTGAGAGATATGCCCTTCCTAATGTCTACAGGGACACAATCATGCCCATAAATACCTTACCACGAGAGAGAGAGAGAGAGAGAGAGAGAGAGAGAGAGAGAGAGAGAGAGAGAGAGAGAGACAGCATTACTAAAATAAACAAAAATTCAAGGGCTGGGAAAGGCCATAGATGTAATCGGCAATGAGAACTGGTTTGTCAGAGAGGTGGGAAAATATGAACTATGGTACGCCCCTAATCGATGACTGGTATAAATAGGAGAAGAAAATCGACTGAAAATTAACAAAATTTTCAATTCTTCAAGGAATATTTTGACATCTTTCAAAGAAGAAGAATGAGCCTTGCGAGAGATGCGAACTGGTAACATTTTCGTACCATTATTATTATTATTATTATTATTATTATTATTATTATTATTATTATTATTATTATTATTATTATTATTATTATTATTAGTATAATCCTTCAATACTGAGAAGATTTGTTACTAAGTATTTTAGGATGATTTATTTTTATCTTCACTGCTGAGAACTTAGTGATATGATCAAACGAAACAAACTCTTGATCATGCAAAGACGAGATAAAGAGAGAGAGAGAGAGAGAGAGAGAGAGAGAGAGAGAGAGAGAGAGAGAGGCCCAAGCCAAAACAAACAAGCAATTCAGCCCAAAAGCTTTTAAGAGCAGAATGAGCAAAAGCATATGCCAAAGCACAGGTACAAACGTGACCAAGTACAGCGCCTAAGCAATCTTCCGCGAGTGCAGTAGTCCCAGGGGTTTTAATCGCAGGGTTGAGTGGCTCCGTTGTTGGAGGCGTTGATGATATAATTCCACTGAGCACTAAGACAGAGCCTTCTTTACATTCTGCAGCAAGTGAATACAGCAACTAAAAGAGCCTTCTTTAAACCCTTCAGGAAGGGAATACACTAGTCCTGTACTGACCTGAAGAAATTATTATTATTATTATTATTATTATTATTATTATTATTATTATTATTATTATTTTGCATAAGGTCCACGACAATATATCATGAGAATGCGAGACTTTATGAAAATCTATAAAAAGCTTTCGAACCCTACCCTGAGTTCACCTTTTTATACATTTTTATGAAGCCTCACATTCTATTGATGTATTATTGTGGACCTTATGCTAAATTACTCGTGTTCTCGGCATTGAGAGCTGTACACATTATTATTATTATTATTATTATTATTATTATTATTATTATTATTATTATTATTATTATTATTATTATTATTATTATTATTATTATTCAGACGATGAACCCTATTCGTGTGGAACAAGCCCACCACAGGGGACATTCTCTTGAAATTCCAGAAGCTTTTAAAGAATATGGTGCTTATTAGGAAGTAAGAGAAGATAAAGAGAAATGCAGAAAGAAGAGAGATAAGACAAGAGAATAAAAACAAAACGTTGAAATCCAAAAGGCACCAGGCTATGTACAGTATATTACCATCAACTAATACTGAAAATATCCAATATCTTATCATGATTATCCTTAACATCGCAAAGAACGCGAATAATCACTATAGATAAAACAATAACTACAATAATTCTAAAAGTAGAAAATGGATATCATCCATATTGTTATTACTTTTGCTGTTATTATCGTATTGGTTTTGTTCTGATTGTTGCATCATTTATAATTCTATTATCCTAACGGTCTCTATCAAGCCTTACAACATGACGAAATCGATGGGTTTTTTAAGGTTTCTTTACCTTGAAAAGCAATAAATCTTTGACCCACTGTGACCTTTAATCATATATATCACGCAATGTCCTTTATTTGATATATCTGTTAACCTTTTTCTATGTCTAATGTAACTCATAAGTACAAACATAAAGAAAACAAAGGAAAAACTCCATAAATATGTGCAGAATCTTGTACTAAAAGAAATATAAAAAAAATCTTAATCCTTTCTTGTGCTGCAGTGTATTGGGGTTGACTCAGTCTTTCAACAATTGTGGGTTCGAATCTGATTTGGAAAGGAGCCTTTCTTTATTTTTGTCCGTTCCGATTTCAAGGCTTTCAGCTGAAAGCGTATCGAATTATGTCAAGAAACCGAGAATGGGACATCACAGTGCAATTTATGTTGAAATTAACCAGACGATTCTGTGATATGCAAAGGGAACCTACAGATCGTCATCAACAGATCAGCAGAGAAAAGAAAGATGAGATGAGTTTGACCTGACTTTCATGTATAATTATCTTGACCAGATTGTGGAAATATAATTCAAGAAAGCGAGGAAAAGACGATTATACTATCACTGTTGCATCAAAGCTGAATTGATCGAGTTTTGGGAAAAAGCAATTTAATAACTCCAGCTTCCTACAAACAGCTATCACAAGCATTTTGAAAGATCAGAATACAGCCCGGGGAACTTTACCACTAAAGGAATGAATATGCAAGGAATCTTGAATCTCGCAGACAAACGTAAACTGGTTTTACCGCAGATAACCAGCATGCCACAAGTTTCCCGTCAGAGACCAACTCTAGTAAGAAACCTTACCAAAAAAAGCAGTGGCAACTCTCATGTTATAGAATGAAATTGCA
>JANJGK010000038.1:23152838-23159187 GCA_039081455.1 Macrobrachium rosenbergii
AAGCCACTCCTTGGAACAGAAATCCTAAAAAAACGAGAAACAGAGGAAGGCAAAGAGTGTGAGAAAAGAAATGGAGAAGATAGGATATTATGAGCAGGATGCAGAATATCCTCGGGATGTATCCCAAGACACGAAGGGCTCCTTCTCAGTGTCTCAGTTGACTTTGAAGGAATAAACGTCATGGGGAGAGGGGGGGGAGGTCCCAGAACCCTTCCCCTCCCCCCCACACCCTTGCACAAACCCCAAAAATTCTAACAAATCAGCAGCGTGGGTCACTGATGCACAGTTGGATAGTGGCGCTAGTTGTGAAATCACCGCAGGAAGCAAGGTAAAATAGTGAAGCCAGTAGTAAAAGCACAATATTTATTATTGTTAGGCAGTAAAATAGTGAAGCCAGTAGTAAAAGCACAATTTTTAGACAGTTAAATAGTGAAGCTGGTAGTAAAAGTACAATAGTGAGTACAGTAAAATAGTGAAGCCAGTAGTAAAAGCACAATTTTTAGACAGTTAAATAGTGAAGCCAGTACTAAAAGTACAATAGTTAGTATAATAAAATAGTGAAGCCAGTAGTAAAAGCAGAATTTTTAGACAGTTAAATAGCGAAGCCAGTAGTAAAAGTACAATAGTGAGTACAATAAAATAGTGAAGCCAGTAGTAAAAGCACAATTTTTAGACAGTTAAATAGTGAAGCCAGTAGTAAAAGTACAATAGTGAGTACGGTAAAAGAGTGAAGCCAGTAGTAAAAGAACAATTTTTAGACAGTAAAATAGCGAAGCCAGGAGTAACAGCGCAATAGTGAGTACAGTAAAATAGTGAAGCCAGTAGTAAAAGTTCAATAGTGAGTACAGTAAAATAGTGAAGCCAGTAGTAAAAGTTCAATAGTGAGTACAGTAAAATAGTGAAGCCAGTAGTAAAAGTTCAATAGTGAGTACAGTAAAATAGCGAAGCTTGGATTAAAATCACGATAGTGAGCAGAGTAAAATAACGACAGTAGTAGTAAAATTACAATAGTGAGTACAGTACAATAGTGGTAAAATCATAACAATGAGCAAGGTAAACTAGTGAAGCTAGTAGTAAAACCACAATATCGAACGGAGTGAAATAATGAAGTCAATGGTAAAATCCCAGTAGTGAAATGAATAATATCGTTAGCCAATTCACGAAAGAGTTAATTTAACCAGTATCCCGTAACCTGTCAAATGAAAGGTTGGAACTCTCTTCTTGCTTTTGTGGTTCAGAAAACTTTCATCTGGGTTTAAGAATCTAATTTCCCGGTTTTTTTTTTTTTTTATAAAGTATCGACGACTTATAACGACTGTTTTATCGTGCGAGGGCCGACGGGGAAGGGAAATGTGAGGTCTAACTCCACAGGAAGGGAACGACAGTAAACAGAAACCGGTTTGCCCGTCTCGGACTCAGAGGCATAGAAATGAAATCATATTTTTTAAACATAATAAAGCCTGTCCATTAAAAGAATTGTTGAGTAATTACGCTCTCATGCACAGTAAAAGTAAATAACTATGCTCTCACATGCAGTAAAAGTGAATAATTATGCTTTCATATACAGTAAAATTAAATAATTATGCCTTCATATACGGTGAAAGTAAATAATTATGCCCTCACATACGGTAAAAGTAAATAATTATGCCATCACATACAATAAAAGTAATTAATCAGGCCCTCATATACGGTAAAAGTAAATAACTATGCCCTCATATACAGTAGAAGTAAATAATTTTGCCCTCATACACAATAGAAATAAATAACTATGCCCTAATCTACAGTGCAAAGGAAAAAGACCAGAAAACTGAAACATACATAACGACCTCTTCGGTTCTTCAAGCCCATCAGCTCAGTAAAAGGAAAGCTTTTCATTTTTTTTTCACGAAGGACCCACCATCAAGGTGTACCAATCAGCTCAACCTCTTCTCATGGTTGACTTAAGCAGCACCGAACTTCAAACAAACATTTGCCTCGCTGATGGTTTTAAACCCCAAGGTTGAACTGCAAAGAACAACTGCTTCCTTTATGGTGTTATCAACCGAAGCCTTTCATTTCATAGGATAGGGGTCAGTCACATGATGCACGTACGTACAGACATAACGCAGGTACACTTTCAAGTAATACATACATGCATGCAAACATACATACATGCATATATATATGTATGTACACACACACACACACACACACACATATATATATATATATATATATATATATATATATATATATATATATATATAAATATAATTTACAATTCCCCTTGGGTGTACGTTATTCCCAAGGTATAGTGAACTCGATATTAAACGATATATGCGACTTAATATTCGTGTTATGCATATATAAACGTATATATATACATACATACATACATACATACATACATACATATATATATATATATATATATATATATATATATATATACATACATACATATAAACAAAAGGAATTCCTGTTGTCCTTGATCTAGACAAGGCTTATTGTTTTAGACCAGCAATAGCTGTGAAGGAGGAAGAAAAAAAAAGAAAGAAAAACACTTTCATCAGCTGCGATAAGTATGCAGCCTAGTTTTATCACGCCCTGAGCCTGACCTTTCGGTGCAGAAAGTGCAAACACAAGAAAACAAGCATGAATGCAAATGTGTCCAAACAGAAACGGAGGAAAAGTTGACCAAACTCATTCTGAATAAGGAAGCGATTCCTTTCACAGAAGGTTGTTGAAAATTTTCTTCGCCATCGTATACCGAGTTTCCATTTTATTTTTATTTTTTTTCAAGCAAAAATTGAAGCAGTTTCTTACTGAAGGTGACAACTGTCTGGAATCCTTCCTTATGATATTCTCGTGATGTTAGCACCTTCTATCCTTTTTATTTTATTATTCTTTACTGTTTATAGTTTAAGTATGCCTAAATGTTTGTTTATTAAGATGTGAGCGCATTCAGAAAATCGTTACGGACAGCCCCTTATTATATACATACATATGTATGTATGTATGTATACATAAATACATACATACATATAAATGTATTTATACAATAGGGGCCTGTTCGTAACGATTTTCTGAATGCGTTCACAGCTTAATAAACAAATATTTAGGCATACTTAAATTGTAAACAGTAAAGCATAATAAAATAAAAAGAATAGATGTATATATAGATACACACACACACACACACATATATATATACGAGTATATATATATATATATATATATATATATATATATATATATATATATATATATATATATATATATATATATATATGCAGTATGTATACAAATGCAAAGAAACGTGATATAATAAAGATAATACGCCTTGGTGATTCACTGTTGAATTATATCATGCTTTAACATCTTCAGTAACTGCAAAGATTCTTAAAAAAAAAGCTAAAACGTACATGCATATTACTCACGCAAAACAAAACACACTGCAATAATTGTCTTGTTTCATAAAAAAAACAAAACACACTGCCATGATTTTCTTATATAATAAAATTTTCAACTCGTTTTCTTGTCATTGTTTCTACGTTTCTCTGGTCCAAAGCTCGAAAAGGCCAACGCAAATAGCCCAGACTAACGAAATTGAATTAATAGAAAAAATCTGCTTAAATGAACAATAAAACAAAAGGAATTATGTTAGTGGTGTAATTAAAATGATAATGCAAAACGTGAACAGAGAGAGAGAGAGAGAGGGAGAGAGAGAGAGAAAGAGAGAGAGAGAGAGAGAGAGAGAGAGAGAGAGAGAGAGAGAGAGAGAGAAACTGGTGGCGTTGATAGTCGCATCCGAAACCTGCCTGACCAGCACCGCCAACACATGGAAGGGCGGGGTCCTTCGGTCACCCTCGGCGTTACCATCTCATCCTGCTTCAAATATCCTTCACAGGACTCGGGAATAGAAGAAGAAGAAGAAGAAGAAGAAGGGGAAGAAGAAGAATCTCAATAGAAATCGTAACAGACAAAAATATAGGGAAATAAAAGAGAAAAACAAGCGAATCTCCTGGACTGGAAGCTTACTGGAAAGCTCCCAGAGCCCCTGGAAAGACACGGAGACTGGAACAAGGACTCCTCCGTCGCGGCTCCAGGGATATGGGAAGGAAAAGAGAAAAACAAGTGAGTTTCCAGGGCTGGAGGCTTACTTGAAAGCTCCTGGGGGCTCTGGAAAACCCCGGAGAATCGAACAAGGATTCCTCTGTCACGGCCTCCAGCATTCCCACAGGGTGACGATGCGGTCATTGCTTGTCCAGATGTCCGCTTCGTCTCCTGGGTTTCTTCTTTCTTTTTTGTTTTGAGTCTATATGGAATACCGAACCATTCTTCCATGAAACGCCAAGATTCGTGGTAATCCTCAGCAAAGGAGTGAATTGGTAAAATATTTGTCCTTCGACGCAGCTGTGCCTCAAATATACATTGATGTTTGTATCTCGTACACAAGGACATTTGTCTTTCGCGTGTGAAAAACACTTGTCTGTCACATATTTCAACATTTGCCCCTGACATACAGCAAGTTTTGTTTCCATTTGCATACAATATCATTTGTCTTCCACATAAAATAACATCTTTATATTAGCTTTCACAAACAATGTTCTATTTTTTCTTAAAAGGAACCGACGTTAGGGTCACTATTAGTTTTCATTATTGTATGTTTTTATTTTCTTGTTGACCGTGATACTTAAGGCAAGACTAAGCCAAAACTAGTTCAGTGTTTCTAACACAGAAGTGAACTCACACTCATGCATAATGCCAAGGTATACTATATTAAAAGTTCATGAACCAATTTTTTCTGTCCTTAGCCAAAGGCAAGAGTATGCATATAAACATAACTGAGGAAAACCGTGAATAGAAGGGGAAATTATAACCAGATAACTGACGAAGTCCATACAGCTGATGTAGTAAGGACAGTCATCTATTCTTTGAATTGAATTTGCATATAGAACTTAGCCAAAGGCCAAGCACGGGGACCAATGAGGCCATTCAGCGCTGAAACGGAAATTGGCAGTAAAAGGTTTGAAAGGTGCAACAGAGGAAAACCTCGCAGTTGCACTATGAATCAACTGTTACGAGAGGGTGGAGAGTAAGATGGAAGAAAGAGAACATGAAAGGAGGTGCAATAAAATGAACGAAAGAGGTTGCAGTTAAGGGCCGAAGGGACACTGCAAAAAACCTGAAGTAATGTCTACAGTGCACCGCATGAAGTGCACTGACGGCACTACCCCCTTACGGGGCTCAATCCACTCTTAACCAAAGCGCTGTATATTCAGTAAAAATATTAAGAAAAGAACAAAGAAAACCCATCAATATTCAGACACTGCCAGTCAGTTTTCGTTTACCGAACGGCAGATTGATTAAGCAAAGCTTTTTAGCGAACGGAAAGTTCGCTGGGAGGCGAGAAAACATTCTGAGGACATCCATGAGGATTCCTCTTCTTCTCTTCTTCTTCTTCTTCTTCTTCTGAATTCAAGCCCAACATTCTCACCTGCAGATAGCAACAATAGGTTATTACAATGCCACTATTGTTTGCTTCTTTTTTTTTTTTACACATAAAGCTCGAATATCACTCGCCAAACCCACAAAGAGAGAGAGAGAGAGAGAGAGAAGAGAGAGAGAGAGAGAGAGAGAGAGAGAGAGAGTCACAGGAAAAAAAACATTCTTGATACACCACATAAAACTTGGATGATTAATCTTTTATGCATACAATCTCTCTCTCTCTCTCTCTCTCTCTCTCCCCCTGGTGTCGTCCCTCCCACACGAAGCAACAGCAAGTTCTCAAATGCTTGTTTTTTATTATCTTTTTTTATTATCACACTTTTTTTTTACTGGAAGCATGAAACTCCACCTTGTAAGGAGATACGTCCTAACCACCCGACTTACGCAATATTTGTCAAAAGATAAAGAAATAGATAAAAGGAATAAGAATTAACAGACAACTAAACAAACGATCAGACTTGAAACCATACGAAGCCAGCAGACGTTAAGCCTTGGAGGGTACTTTGCGGCATTAGGTATTATGTATTATGTATACATTCATTCATACTTACGTATAAGGCCTGATTATCCGATTAGTAAGGCTGAACGCCGGCGAGTACTTTTGCGTGACCGCAAAGGAAATCCATGGGGCGGTGATATAAAGGCCCCTGGGTTATTCAGGCTAATACCATGGACTGCTCCAAAATCTATGCTTACATGGCCATTAAGAATAATAATAATAATAATAATAATAATAATAATAATAATAATAATAATAATAATAATAACATAATAATAATAATAATAATAATAATAATAATAATAATAATAATAATAATAATAATAATAATAATAATAATAATGACAAGAAAACAAAAAT
>JANJGK010000038.1:23161787-23174287 GCA_039081455.1 Macrobrachium rosenbergii
GTGTGATAAAAGAGGAAGGACAGGGAAATCAAGAGAAATCGAGAGTGGAAAGTTGAAAGTTGAATACTTTAGTCAAGAGAAACTGAGAGGGGGTGAAAAATGTCGGAGCTGATAAAATGCTTCGTGGTGAATGTGATCAAGACTTATAGGAAAGAAGAAAAAAAAAGTGGTTCCAGTGAGAAGTAAATGCACAGAGAAAGGCGGATAATGAGAAAGTGCTTTTTTGCATTAGAAATGCTGATGGAGAGGTGTTTGAAGGAAAATTCATCTAGAAGTGGTTCTTAACCTGGGAGGCGTGTCAGCAATTTCCAGGGAACGCACGAGCCCTAATAAAAAAAAAATCTCTGATTATATTCGTTATTCTCTTAACAAGAGTGAGGGACTAATATGCAGAAGTTTATAAAAAATGCAAACGTATCGCTTTATAACGCTAGTTTCCTATAGTCTACTACCCTGGTTAGAATCTTTGGGCTTACCATGTTTCGTAATTATTTACCTCCCTCCCTATCCCTCAAACCCTTCTCTTTCTCTTTTTTTATTTTCCTTTAAATTTGGAAAGGAATTTTACTCATAGATGCAAAGGGCGCGTGCAGGGAAGGACCAATTCTTAGAGGGGGCGTGGCAATAAAAAGGTTAAAAACCATTAGTCTAGAAGTATAGACTCAAGATTAATTTTTTTAACAGCACTTCTCCATTGTTGAATGCAAAAGAACCAGAGGCTGATGGGGATACACACATACATACATACATACATACATACATACATACATACATACATACATACATACATATGTGCATACAAACAAACATGTGTATGCTAGATAAGAAATCTACATTAAAACAAATGCTGTGTATATTTATGATCTTGAATTTACTGCGTCAGAGTCTTCAGATATAAAAAGAAAAAGTTTAAAATAAACGAGACAAATAAATGAAATTAAGGGAAATTGTGCCAATCATTGTATATAGATTACTTTCTTTGGATGAGGTTATTATTGAAAAAATAAATAAACAAGAAGCAACAACAATGAGAGATGCCGAAACTAGATACAAAATAAGTCTTGTAAGGACCATCTGCTTATCTTTAAGCCATGCTGGCGTTGCAGAATCAAAGGTCAACGACACCATTCCACCTGGAGACAGGGGTACGAGAGAGAGAGAGAGAGAGAGAGAGAGAGAGAGAGAGAGAGAGAGAGAGAGAGAGAGAGAGAGAGAGAGAGAGGAGAGAGAGTCTCCTCGTTTTCACCCAGATACAAGAACCAGCCTCTGACCACTTCTTCAATCTCCTGAGGTGGGTCCATAGACCCTTATAGGTTCCTCGGGGTTCTGTACCTCCAGAGGTCTAATCACATACCTGAATCTCGGGTGAGGAGAAGGACTATTTCGTATATCTTTCCTCGCCGTCGGAGATGTTAATCCTTTGCGAGAACCTTTGTAAGTGTTGAAAAATGTCTTCACGGACCAAAGCATGCAATTTTTTTTTTTTTTTTTTTGACAAAATCACTTATTGCCGGAAAGAGAGAGAGAGAGAGAGAGAGAGAGAGAGAGAGAGAGAGAGAGAGAGAGAGAGAGAGAGAGAGAGAGAGATACGTACACACATATATCAAATAAAATCCAGGATGTTTATAAACAGGGCAACAGGTGACCAAGAAATGTATTGATATTGTGAACGAAACCTCAGAATAACAAGTGTAAAAGACGTTATATCTGTAACTTTTCTCAGTCCAGTCTTGAGCCCCTCACCAGGTTTTGCACCTCGCTCGGTGAGGGAGCATCAACAAAAGCATCTTTCATCTCTTAATCATCTTATAAGCAAAACGTTGTGTGGACAGCTTCGGCGCCTACGTGGACTGGAACGCATAACTTCCAGGTTTCCAGATTCAATTTGACCTTGATACTTGGGTCTGGAAGCACAGAGCGGTGATGCGGTTGAGAATGCTGTTGGCGAGGAGGTAAATTTATTATTTTTATTATTATTTTGTACCAAATCGGCTTCAGAACAGCAACGAGCATCTGTCATGAAAATTGAAAATAATAAAATGATAATATATTCGTATCATCATCACCTTGCTCTAGAAGCAAAAGAGTGATGAGAATAAACATTAGATAGTTGGAATATGCAATAACCAAAGAGATGTATGGAGAAGTAAAACAACTGACCTCAAGAAGAGAGAGAGAGAAAAAAAAAACGCATGAAAAATAATAAAATGGTAATATATTCGTCTCCATACCTTGCTCTGGAAGCAAAAGAGTGGTGAGGACGAACATTACAAGGAAGGAGAGGAACAACGATATTGTACAGAGAGAAAACCAGATAAGATCAAAACAGGTCAATTGACAGACAGGCAGAGGGGAAATTTAATAACCAAAGAGATGTATCGAAAGGTAAAACAACTGACGTCAAGGAGAGCCAAAAATTAAATGAAATATAATAAAATGGAAATAAATTCGTATCATCACGAACATGATAAGGAAGCAAAGGAACAACGCTATCATGCAGAGAGGAGAACAGATGAGCGCGATAGACAGGTAAATTGACAGATAGATAGAGGGGAAATTTATCGACAGGAGAACCTAAAGTAGAAGCAAGAATAGAATGGAATATAGAATTTAGGCCAAAGGCCAAGCGCTGGGACCTACGAGGCCATTCAGCGCTGAAAGGGAAATTGACAGCAAGGAGGTCTGAGAGGTGTAACAGGAGGAAAACCTCGCGTTTGCACTATGAAAGAATTGTTAGAGAGGGTGGAAAGTCAGATGGAAGAGAGAGAATATGAACGGAGGGACGGTAACAGGAAAGGAAGAGAAAAGACCCTTGAGTAATGCCTACAGTGCACCAAGGCCAAGAGAGACAAGGTCTACCCAATTGGGCAGAGTCGCCTCCCACCTAGGGTAACTACGTAGGCGATGACGTATCTTAGAAGTACTTGCTCGTTACGGCAGTTCACCTGGTGACGTAATAAGGAGGTAGACAAAGCTCCCCCTACATGGGGGATTTTGGGGGAAGTGAGCAGACCTTCTCTTTCTCTTGGCCTTGCAGGGCACCAGGTGAAGTGCACTGACGGCTCTCTAACCCCCCTACGGGGAAAAAAGAAGAAGCAAGGAACTGAACGACTCGGAGGAAAGACGAAACCCCCCTCCGGCAGGAAGGTCCTAGAAACCTCGACGAGTAATTCACGGTTTTGTGAACACGAATGAGTCAGCTGTTTTCCCGGAAGCCTTCTCCCATTTTGTGCTTTTTCCTCTTATCCTCTTTCGAAGGAATTTCTTCTCTTCTTCTGCAATCACGATGACCACCCTAGTTTATCCAGTGTTTCTTTTTAATGGCGGTGGTCGGAAGACAATTTTGTCTTCCAATATTGTCTTTCTCGAATTGTGAGAGAGCTTTTCGTGGCTTTTACTTCACTAGAGATTTTGATAAATCTGTTGGTGAGTAATTTTGAAATTACAGAAGATATTTTCATGTATTTTATAATATTCCTTAAAACGTTGCAGCTGGACTACAAAAACAATCATTTGACCAACGAAATTACATAAATAGATATATAATCAGATAAATAAGTAAATATATAATTAATTAATAAGCAGATAAAAACCAATAAATAAATAAATATATAAATAAGTAAATAAACAAATAAATAAGTAAATAAACAAATAAATAAGTAAATACTTAAATAAATAAGTATATGAATAAATAAATAAAAATGAATAAACAGACAAATAAATAAATAAGTAAATTAAGTAAGAAGCATGAATAAAAAATAAATAAATAAATAAACAAAAATAACAATAAATAAACAGACAAATAAATAAATTAGTAAATTAAGTAAGAAGCATAAATAAAAAATAAATAAAATAAATATATAAATAAAAATGATAAACAAACAGACAAATAAATAAACGAGTAAATTAAGCCAGAAGCATAAATAAAAAAAAAGAAACAAATAAATAATTAAATAAATAGATGACAAAATAATAGATAACAAAATACATAATTAAATAACTACTAAATAAATTAAAAAAAATAAAGAGCGCAATAAAGGAACTCAGACCGTCCCAAGTCCCCTTACCAAACGAGGGGTGACCAAATCTCTCTATCCATCTCTCCGTTCAACCGCAAGTTTTCCATTATCCTTCGGAAAGTAGGCATATCCAGTGAGGGATAATACCATAACATTTGTGGAAAGCCACATTATTTTTTTTTCCTTTTTTTTTTTTTTTTTTTTTTTTACGGTCGATCGGCATATATCCGCTGTCCTTCGGTAGTGTGGCTTTGGTGATCTCATTTCTTAAGTTATGTGGGTGGTAAGCCTTCGGTGGGTTATGTAGTGTTTGATAATAATAATAATAATAATAATAATAATAATAATAATAATAATAATAATAATAATAATAATAATGATGATGATGATGATGATGATGATGATGATGATTATGATGATGATGATGATTAATGTTATCACAATAATAATAATAATAATAATAATAATAATAATAATAATAATAATAATAATAATAATAATAATAATGACATTATGGAAGCAATAAAAACTCTAAAAAGAAACTTTTATTTCTTGCAATCTCAAAGAATAAATCCTGTAAAATTCTAACCACTCTTCTGTGAGACATAAAAAAATTTCACTAAATAAAAAAGGAAAGTATTTAACGCATTATAAACATAAAACCAAACTTCCGGCAATAAGAAAAAATTAAATAAATTTCTAACTCTCTCAAGATCCTTGAATGCAGAACAAGATATCTGTGACTATAACAAGACCTTCTCATTCAGTGCATGACAGTGATTCAGTAATGTATTGCAAGTTTCAATGACGTCATTTAAGCTTGCAATTTTCATATTGGATAAAAGGAGGAATGAATATCCATTTTCATTCATTCATTTCAATTAATTCGTTTTTGCTGTGGATAGATAAACAGCTGTGAAATTACATTTATCAGTTACATTAATTCGTCGTTGAAAAACCGCCTTAAAATTCTCATGTTTAGCAAGATTATTATTATTATTATTATTATTATTATTATTATTATTACTATTATTATTATTATTATTATTATTATTATTATTATTATTATTATTATTATTATTATTATTATTATCATTTTTATTATTATTATCATTATTATTATTATTATTAGTACCTAGATTTTTTTTAATATCATAGTAGTATAACCAAAGAAATATCAATAGTAGTAGACTATCAAAGTCAGAGATAATATGAAAATGAAATATTATTCTTTGTTCTTACCTAAACTCTCAGATTTTTTCCTTTCTATATTCTTGATTTCCAAGAATATTTAGAGTACCGACTAAAATTTCTATTAGGAAGGTTCTTATGTCCTTGAGAAAAGAAATATAGCTCTTATAGCAACAAATGAAGAAATGCTTAATAATTCTTGGTAAACTGAAAAAATATAAAAAATTAAATAAAAAATTAAGAAGTTATACTTGCGATACTTTGATTTAATTTAACTAGAAAGACTCATGTTCCTATGAAAAAAAATTAGTTATTGTACCCTTATGCTCAATGAATAAATAAATATCAACATGAAGAGAGAGAGAGAGAGAGAGAGAGAGAGAGAGAGAGAGAGAGATTTTTATCAGGTTACCAGTAAAAAGCAAAAAATACCGTGACGTCACAAAGGAACCCATCTGACACGTTTACCTGAGCTGACACAAAGGTGTCAGATTTCCATTAAGGAAATAAATATTCTCCATGAAAGTAAAAGAGAGGGTCGGGGTATGGGTACCGGTGGGAGTGGGGCGTGGTGGGGCGGGAGGGGGATCAAATGAATAGGCCTAACAGGTTAAACTCTCTGGAATAGGATTTGAAATATCTAAGAGAATCTGAATGTGATACAAATGAAGTGATCACATAGATAAACAAAGAAACAGGGTATTAAAAAAAGGGAAGATAAAGACAGTTGATCATTTAAATACAAGTCGGCAACTTATCGCATACACATCATAAACAGGTTGAACACAAGTTGACGAGAATCTGAGTATGATATAGATGAAGCAATCACGTAGACATAACCAGATGAACATAGAAATAAGGAGTCAAACAAAGGGAAGACAAAGACAGAAGAGAGTAAATTATAACAGTCGTCTACATTGCAGTAAAAATGTCTTAAACATTTCGGCAACTTATCGCATACGCATCACAAACAGGTTGAATGCAAATTGGCGACTTATTGGTAATCCTAACCAGTGCTTCATAAGATTATCCAGCATTGGGCAAAGACTCGTTCCCCACTTACAGTCTGCATTGTTTTCAACCTGTTTGTGACATGTATGGGATAAATTGTTGACTTTATGACAAGTTTAAATGTATGTGGATGGCCTTTAAATAGTTTTCCATTATGGAACAGATAGCCAGACCCCTTAGTTTGCAGGAAACTTCTTTGCTTGGGAATAAGGTTAGCCGCTGACAGCATCTAGGCAGACAACTGTATGATAATGCAGACAGTTGTATGACTATACAACCAGCAAACGTTGATCAGTTTTACTCTGTTGATATCAGGAAGTAAAAAAATTAAGAGTTTGATGTACACTCCTACAGTATTTTCCGTAAGTCTGGTAAATGTGACCAGTGTCACACTTAGAAAATGAGGAAACAAGAATTAATAGAACATATGTAAAGGAGAAGGCTAGGGAAGCTCGCCTGAGCTACTATGGCCATGTAATAAGAAGAGAGGAGGTGGAACCAATCAAGAGAGCCAAGAACACGCCAGTGATGGGGAGGAGGAGGAGGAGGAGTGTGGGGCGTCAGCGGATCAGATGTGGTGAGGAGGGATATGGGTGAGGTGGGGCTGGGGGAGGGAGACGAAAGGAATTGAAATAGATGGAGAAAGTTGACTCGAGCGGGCGACCCTGCTTTACAGTGGGACTAATAATGTCAAAAGATGTGTTTATCGGAACTACTTACTTCAAACTAAGCAATCAGTGTAGCAAAATAAACTCATTTTCAGTTAGAAATAAAAAAAAAAACAAGCCTCTCATCTTTGCCTTCAGAAGAAATAGGAAACAACAAGGACAAGAAATGAAACAAATGAATCACCACAGGAACAAAACAACTTCGAATTCTGAATCACTGAAGCGCTCTGGCAACAACGCTCAGGAAACAGAGGCCATAAATAAGTCTTTGGTGAATCACTGAAATTCACTTGACGTATGGTATGAAACATTTCCTCAAGTTGAGGCAGAATGAGTTGGTCACAACTAACGGTAAAATGATCTCGCTGATTGCCAAGGTCATGTTCGCTGAAAAGATTGCAATGATTCGTTCGCGCAACAGTGAAAGGTCCCGAATTTGGATCCCGGGAGGGCCTCAGCGATTTAGACGTTTTCCGGAGCCACCCCCTCTGGGATGTAAATGCACACACACACACACACACACACACACACACACACACCACACGCACATATACATACACACACAAATATATATATATATATATATATATATATATATATATATATATATATATATATATATATATATTTATATATATGTATATATATAAATACATATAAATATATATATATATATACACATATATATATATATATATATATATATATATATATATATATATATATATATATATATATATATATACACACAGACACACACACATATATATATATATACACATATATGTGTGTGTTTGTGTGTGTATGTGTGCGCGTCTGTGCGTGAGTACGTATGTGACCATGAATTCAGATTATCTCTTCACCATTTGTTATATACTGTGTATGAATACAAATGAAATTATTCCAGATTGAATTAAAAAAATCTTCAGCGATTCACGGGGCTAAAAACACTGAGTAACTTTAGAAGAATGAGCTAACTCTAAATCAAGTTGATTTACTTAATGAAAAACTGTCACAATATTGCTGTGACCTAAATAATAATAATCTAATTCTCAAGGAAAAATTGAATATGCAAATTACGAAACTTAACCGCCGAGTAAAAGCAATTTAGCCTTTGTGGGCAAAGCGTGCATTGCACATGCATTTCCTGGTAGTGTGCATATGTATACATATGCATTGTATGCATCTGTATACGAGACATGCACAACTACATGTATATATATGTATATATATATTATAAATAACATATATATATATATATATATATATATATATATATATATATATAATTATATATATATATATATATATATATATATATATATATATATATATATATATATATATATATATATATATATTATATATGTATATGTATACATATATATAATATGCAGGCGACTGGTAATGCATTAACGGAACATTTTCTTACAGTGTTTTTGTTCTTTTAAGCATTCCATGCCATGCTTTTCTCTTCCTTATTTTCTTTTTTCCCACGATCCAATTTTTTTTGTTACTTTTAACTTTGTTCCCTCGGAAATGTGAATGAGTAAGCATCCATATTTTGTATGATTTGTACTTTCTTCTGGAATTTGACGAATCACTGACAGAATTTTCTTTATGGTCAGTAGTATTTGCTGAAGAGTCGGTTCACTTTGGAACTAAAAATAATCTTCTTATTTTTTCTAGTTTTCATTTATCCGCATAGTTTTCTAGTTCTATGCTATCTACAGTTTGGCTGGTTCTAAATTTATTTGCATAGCTTATGCAGTTCTAATTTATCTGCATTGTTTGTTTAATTATAATTTATCCACATAGTTTGTTTATGTCAAATTTATCTACACGGTTTTTACTGTTCTAATTTATCTGCTTAGTTTTTCTAGTTCTTGTTTATCTACATGGTTTATCTAGTTCTAATTTATTTGCTTAGTTTTTCTAGTTCTTGTTTATCTACATGGTTTATCTAGTTCTAATTTATCTGCTTAGTTTTTCTAGTTCTTACTTATCTGTATAGTTTTTCTAGGTCTAATTTATCTGTATAGTTTTTCCAGTTCTAATTTATCTGCATGGTCTTTCTAGTTCTAATTTATCTGCATATTTTGCCTATTTCTAATTTGTCTACAAAGCTTTTAAAGTTGTAATTAATCCACAGTTTTTCTAATTCTAATTTATCTTCATAGTTTTTCTAGTTGTAATTTGTCTGCATAATATTTCCTAGTTCTAATCTATGTGCATAGTTTTTCTGGTTCTAATTTATCTGCATAATTTCTCTAGTTTTTTATTTATCTAAACAGTTTTCGAGTTCTAATTTATCCCCATAGTTCTTCAACTTCTTATTCACCCGCATAGTTTATTCACTCAGCTAGTATAGTCGTATTTCCCATTTGGTTCCTCATGGCATCCATTCCCTACACTCATCTCATTCACCCTCACAATAATACTGACGTTACTCATCTCTCATGAGAGAGAGGCCGCGGCATCCTCATCATCAGACTTTCCGACGGTCGTTCACACGTGACACATTCTCCTACATTTGTGAAGATGATGTTTTTATTTAGATGTTTACGTTCTTTTGGTACTTTCAATAACATCTTCACTGTTTCATTACAGTGCCTGAGGTGTCACTGGTTACATAATTAACATTCTATTCGATTTGCATTCTGAAATGTGACACAAACACGAAGATATTTTTATTTAGATGTTTACATTCTTTAAACTTTAATGTGATATTTTCACCGTTTCATTACAGTGACTGAGGTGTTATTGGTTACATTATTCATATTCTATTCGATCTATATTCGTGAAGATGATGTTTTTATTTAGATGTTTACATCCACTTGGCGCTTTGATATAATATTTTCACTGTTTCATTACAGTGCCTAAGGTGTTATCGGTTACAGAGTTCACATTCTTTGAACTTTAATTAATATTTTCGTTGTTTTATTACAATGACTGAGGGTTTATTGGTTAAATAATTAACACTGTTTTAACTTTAGATAATATTTTCAGTTTCATTACAGAGCCTGAAGCGTTACTCATTACATAAATAACATTCTTTTGACTTTAAATTACATTTTCAGTTTCATTACAGTGGCTGAGATGTCACTGGCTACATAATTAACATTCTTTTAACTTTAAATAATATTTTCACTGCTTCATTACAGTGCCTGAAGCGTTATTTATTACATAATTCACATTCTTTTAACTTTAAATAATATTTTCACTGCTTCATTACAGTGCCTGAGGTGTCACTGGCTACAGAATTCACATTCTTTTAACCTTAAATATAATTCACAGTTTCGCGTTACAGTGCCTGAGGTGTCACTGGTTACAGAATTCACATTCTATTCGATCTGCATTCCGGAATGAGATACAGACTCGACGATTTGTGGTTTTTGTAATTCTTCACAAAATTATCTCGACGGTTCATCTTCACTGTATCCGCTCAAGTTTGCGGTGACATTTGCCGTATTGATTGGATTCTGGATTTTTTTTCTGTTTTCTTTTTATTTAAGTTTATTTTTTTTTATCTTATTTTTCGACTACAGTTTTTTCCATTTAGTTTCTCACCAGTTCACAGAGTTTGCTTTCAAGACGTCTGGTCAAGTTTTATATATATATATATATATATATATATATATATATATATATATATATATATATATATATATATATATATATATATATATATATATATGTGCGTGTATGTATTATATATATACATATATATGTATGTGTGTAAGGTAAGAGAGAGAGAGAGAGAGAGAGAGAGAGAGAAGCTGGAATCCAGTGAATAGCATCATTCATGAAAATTCCCTAAGAATCTTTTCATCCCCTCCGTAAAAAAAAAAAAAAAAAAAAAAACTAAACTTCTCGATCACAATGCAATCAGTGTCTACCCCCTCCCCAACCACCCCGTTTTCCCCATGTCTCCCCCCGTTTTCCCCAACCCATTCAATTACGCCTGGTCATCTCCCCCTCTCGCCCACCCCAAAACAATCCCCAACTTCCTCGGCGGAGCCATGAGTAATTCATCCCTTGGAAAGGTGTAGGGTGACGTCACCATTTCGCAGCAGCAGGCCTCGTGACGTCACCACTTGGAGTTAAAATGACAGCACAACTGTTAGCTCGGCAGCCACGTAAGTTGCGGTTCGTTAGTAAGTCAGTAGGCATCGTAGTTGGTGGACGTGTTGGTCTGTGCTCTGCTTTTAGTGCTAACTCGAATTGGCTGTGTTATTACTTCGTGATTATAAATATAATATAATATATATATATATATATATATATATATATATATATATATATATATATATATTATAACTTTGTTGAATTACACCGGTGTTTATTCATGAATCTAATTGCAAGAATTTTACGTCTAATTACCAGTGACACCATTGCTAAAGAGAAATTTACGTTCGATCATATTTTCTTTATTACCGTTTGCTCCTCGGTGGAAATAGCAGGCTATATATAAGCATAAGTAGCCGGCAACAGGTAGCGGAACGCTAGCATGTGACTGACATTCATACACGTGTATATGTAGTATGTATATATATACATATATATATATATATATATACATATATATATGTATATATATATATATATATATATATGTATATATATATATATATATATATATATATATATATATATATATATATATATATATATATATATATATATATATATATTGTGCTTGCGACACATTCTTACGGTATGCGTCGTAAAATTGCAAATTCATTACAGTATCGGCATTTCTGGTGTGCATTTTCTCAATATGTGGTAAACCTAAAAAGAAGTAAGTATTTATAGTCACTTCGAAGACTTTTTTTGCCAAAAATCCTTCAAACTTTGAACAAAACGCAAAATACCGCAAGACGAAGAAAACGAGTAAATTTCGTATGTTTAATTCTCTCTCTCTCTCTCTCTCTCTCTCTCTCTCTCTCTCTCTCTCTCTCTCTCTCTCTCTCTCTCTCTCTCAATCGCAAGTTTCCACTTGCTTTCTCCTTCAATAACCGCTATAAATTATTCTGAATGGTCTCATCTTCGTGTCTTTAAAATGAAATATGAGATCCATATGCCTGGTTTTCGCTCATATTGAGAGAGAGAGAGAGAGAGAGAGAGAGAGAGAGAGAGAGAGAGAGAGAGAGAGAGAGAGAGAGAGAGAGAGAGAAAGTTACGCTCAGGTAAGCCTGAGTCATGCACAGGAAGGAAATAAGACTGGCCGAAGCTTCCAAATGACAGGAATCAAACTCACGATCTGCTGGACTTGTGAAGAAGAGCTCCAATCCTCTCTCCTTCCGTGCTAGTTGTGTCATGAAGTCCTCTCCCCTCTATGCGAGTGGTCCCATGAAGTCCTTTTCTCTGTGCGAATAGTGTCATGAAGTCCTCTTCTTCCATATGAGTAATGTCACGAAATCCTCTCCATCCATGCCAGTAGTGCTATGGAGTCCTCTCCCTCAGTAGCGTCATGAAGTCCTCTCCTATACAAGTAGTCATGAAGCCCTCTCCCTCTGTGCGAGTGGTTTCATGAAGTCCTCTCTTTCCATGCGAGTAGTGATATGAAGTCCTCTCCCTCTATGCGAGTAGTTTCATGAAGTCCTCTCCT
>JANJGK010000038.1:23179287-23184176 GCA_039081455.1 Macrobrachium rosenbergii
TCAAAGAATTATTTCTCTCTCTCTCTCTCTCTCTCTCTCTCTCTCTCTCTCTCTCTCTCTCTCTCTCTAGGTATTTTAAAACTTAAGTTTAGACTTCAAAAAATTATTTCTCTCTCTCTCTCTCTCTCTCTCTCTCTCTCTCTCTCTCTCTCTCTCTCTAGGTATTTTAAAACTTTTCAAGTTTAGACTTCAAAGAATTATTTCTCTCTCTCTCTCTCTCTCTCTCTCTCTCTCTCTCTCGCTCTCTCTCTCTCTCTCTCTCTCTCTCTCTCTCGACCTTATAACTCGTCCCGAACTTAGACTTTATGGGTAAAACTGACGAAATTACTGGACATCTGAGGTCGGTCACCAGCTTTCACCTGAGCGAGTTCCAACTGTTTTTTTAAATCCTTGAAAGATCAAAGAACTATGAAAATCACTACTAAATCCTCTGACGAAGACGCGATTTAAGTGCTTTGGGACTCTTTGCACTGTGGTGCAGTGCATCGGAACCTTGGTGCTTAAAACGTGTGAACGGAAGTGAGTCATACTTTTAATTCTTCTTCTATTTTTATAAAGGAGTTAAACTTCCCTTTATGTTGCGACATTTCCGTTTTGTCTATAGAGAGGGAACTGCTGTCTCTCTCTCTCTCTCTCTCTCTCTCTCTCTCTCTCTCTCTCTCTCTCTCTCTCTCTCTCTCTCTCAGTATTTCAAAACTGTTCAAATTTAGATTTCAAAGAATTATCTCTCTCTCTCTCTCTCTCTCTCTCTCTCTCTCTCTCTCTCTCTCTCTCTCTCTCAGTATTTCAAAAATTTTAAAATTCATGTTTTAGAGAATTATTTCTCTCTCTCTCTCTCTCTCTCTCTCTCTCTCTCTCTCTCTTCTCTCTCTCTCTCTCTCTCTCTCTCTCTCTCTCTCTGTACCTTTATCTTTCTGTCTACCTAATTGTGGGTCCCACGCAATGGAGCTAAAACAATCGCGAATGTTCTATGTTATACAGAATAAGTTCTTGAACTCTTTGTAGAAGACATCACTTTTTAGAATATTTTTTTCCAATACTAAAATGCAATTAGAAATGTAATAGAAGCTGTCTTCACTATGTCATTGTAAGATTCTGCTTTTAAAGCAATAATAATAATAATAATAATAATAATAATAATAATAATAATAATAATAATAATAATAATAATAATAATAATAATAATAATAATAATCCGACGAATATTCACATTCTAATTAATGATATGAGAAAAAACATCCACTAATTGAAATTTTTTTCTATTTGTTTTTATTTTAATTCAGTAAGTCTTTTCCTAATAATAATAATAATAATAATAATAATAATAATAATAATAATAATAGTAGTAGTAATAATAATAATAATAATAATAATAATAATAATAATAATAATAATAATAATAATAAACCGACATTTTTTCTATTCATCTATTTTTTTCCATTTTCACTCAGTGGGTCTTTTTCCCCTAATAATAATTAGAATAATAATAACATTAATTAAGAAACGATTTAGCCCATACAAGTAGCCTTGCCAGAGGACAGCAGTTTCGCGCATGCGTCATGCCAAATTTAGTTTCTTTTTCCACAGGGGAGGTTAGGGTTACGCATATTCCAATTAGAATGGTTTCATTAGCCCCCACGGGTCTCTTGCGCAGGGGGGGGTAAGTAAGCAAGCAACGCGCTGGGATGCGATGCGGCATCGAGTTTTATTTTAGCCAGGGAATGACGCTGTCATCTTGTTTTCGCTGTCGTAAGTGCAAATGGTATTCTTCTTCTTCTTCTTCTTGAACTCGCACTTGAAAACCGCAGAGAGAGAGAGAGAGAGAGAGAGAGAGAGAGAGAGAGAGAGAGAGAGAGAGAGAGAGGAGAGACTTTACTTGTTTTGAAGGCAGATGTCCTTTTATCATATGCATAAATCCAAAAAGAACTCCGAATAATATTGATGGAAACTGGATTGGAGGAGCTGTCACACGAAAGCTAAATATGACTTGACTTCATGTATGCAAATTTTCTTTTAGATTCTCTCGCTGAAATAAAAGCAAAATTCATCCATCTCAACCATAAAGACGCAGTTGAAAGTCTTGCTGCAGTTGACTGATTTCGCTGGAATCAACTGGTAAATGTTCCCATGTAGCGTGAGTTCGTATATTGTTTTGTATTAAGTGAACGGTAAAATTTTAGTATATGTTCGTCATGAGAATCTGGCATTTTAACGAGAAATGTATAAGTTTGTCGTTTAATCAGACCGGTTGTCTAGATACGCACACACACACACACACACACACCTATATATATATATATATATATATATATATATATATATATATATATATATATATATATATATAATATATATATAAAATATATAATATATATACATATACATATATATACATTATATATATATATGCATATGTCATTATGCATGAATGTATTTGTGTATATACGTATGTATGTATGTAATCACTACTATCAACTGTCCTCAAAGTACTCACAGTAGAATAATATTCTTAGCTTCACGTGTGCAATTTGTATGGCAGGTTATCAGTGTTACCGTAGGACCTTCGTTTGATCATCACCTTTTAAATAATTTACAATTTCCGTAATGGTATAGTGCTTTGCTTGTGTCACTGTAAAATTATGATAGTGTGTCACTTCACTTTCCGTAAGAAAAATAAATCCTCTTTCAGTATCCCGTCCTTGAAGCGTTATTTAATCAAAAGTTCAAAAAGTTATTTACGATCTATCAATCATGATGGATAAATTTGATGGACTGAGAGTCAATTAATGAGAGCCGGATACAGATGGCTACTGAATTGCTGTAATTAAACAATCAAGCTTTTTACTGGCAAGGATTTAAAATGACTCTATTTACTTAAATACGGTTGAATTCTCCTCAGTGTTAATGAAATTGAGAGAAAATGAGGTTTCATCGGTTGGAAGGGAAAATATAATATCGTATTTCACCGTAATATCCACCTATAATTTCATATATATGATAATGATATCTAAAAAGAATCATTCTTTTATTAAATGACGTATGCAGTCTTAAATGAACGTGATATATGATAACGATATCTAAGAAGAATCATTCTTTTATCAAATGACGTATGCAGCCTTAAATGAACGTGAATAATATTTTACAGAATCTAAAAGTGTCTATTGATATAAGTTGCTTTGGAAGAAACTTAGAGAAACTGGGCAGCATTTCAAGAGACACAATAACTCTTCAAGTGAAAAAAAAAAAAAAAGTGAACTTGGCATTAGTCACGTAAAGTGCTCAGTAACAGCAGGTAAAAGTGATTTAGAGAAGAGTGCTTGAGATGCCTTCACTTGTTTCTCAAGGTAAGTACAAAAGGAATTAATGTTATAGATGTAAGCAGACACGACTGTGTTAAGTATACATATGTATGATTGTAATGGCCATTATGACCTCTTAAATTAGCCGTCTCATAATATTTTCGATACGATTCTATCTCTGAAATTATGAAAATATATGAATATGTGAATATGTTCATTTTGTAAAGGTGAGATCTGACTCCATGCTAGTTAGGAAACCGAAATTAAGGCTAATTTAAAGAGGTTATTGTGGCTATTACAATACATAGATTCAGTGATTGTATGCAGTAGACTTTATGTAATGCATGTTTGATTTCACATATACAAGTTTGTGTACACGCAGATATGTAAGTGTGCTATTTAAATATATCACTAATATGTTTTTATCAGAACTAGTTTAATTTTATTTTTAAAGAACATTGCAGACGAAATAGTTTTCACTGCTTAAAATGATTTTCCATTTTTTATTTAGTATTTTATTTTCGACAAATGATTTACAACAGACTCCCCAGTCAACATGATCATCATTTTCGATGAAGTGACGTAATCCGAATCCCTTTATTTTCATATTTCTTACATAATTTGAGATAACATGTAATTCACATTAAAATGAAAGCGCGTTTCTTTTCTAAATTTTATTTTCTTCATTGTCTTATGCGCCTTGAGGACTTTCTGTAAAACTTCTTAAAGTGTATATCAAGTAATAAAAAACAAAAGTGCAATATATATATATATATATATATATATATATATATATATATATATACCAGGGTGAGTGTGTTTTCGAAAATATAAAAAGGTCAGATCTTGATATATAACTTTAAAGCCAAAAATGTATAATTAATAAGGCCATCAAGGTCTATTTTTTATTATTTGTACTAGAACCACAACAATAAAAACATGAGATATTATAGAATCAGTCAGAAAAATATCAAAAATTAGATTCTGATAAATCGGAAACAAGCTAATTGCCGGCAATTTTTAATAACTTTAATCTAAGACCGACTATACCGCGCTATTGCACAATTATTATTTATGAATTACTTAACCAAAACTAATTTCCCTCATTTTCACGGCTTGGTGAACTTAGAGGAAATTGATATCGAACCTTCATTATCTTATAATTTGTTTCAGAGCGTCACAGATATGCTCCGACTGCCACGCATGGTTCGTCGGGAGAGATGAAAATATGATGGTGTTCAAAGCCTTTTTTTTTTTTTTTTCACCTGCATTTGCTCGTTTCTTTATGGAAAGACGATAAAGAATATTTTGCCTCGCAAAAAGGAAAACTCTGATAACAGGAACTCTTTTTTTTTTTCGAAAGAGATTTGAAGATGAGAATTGCCTTTGCTAATGCTATTCTATTTGAGGGGTAAAATCACCTTTGGTCTGTCAGCTGGGTTATTTTTAGTTTTCTGTGAAAGAAAACTTTTGTGCCGGGTGTCCGTCCGCCCTGAGATCTTAAAAACTACTGAGGCTAGAGGGCTGCAAATTGGTATGTTGATCATCCACCCTCCAATCATCAAACATACCAAATTGCAGCCATCTAGC
>JANJGK010000038.1:23184276-23211776 GCA_039081455.1 Macrobrachium rosenbergii
TTTGTATATGCATACATACATAAATCACATAATTTTACAAATTTTCAATAATCTATAAAAAATGACTTTGTCATTATGAACATCTTCGCAGAATTGTTACACTTCAGCAAAAGTGTGATTACGGTATTTCTTGAAGACTTCATTGCTACACTACTGAAAAAAAAAGTGGTCATCAAATGTTTATTTAATAACCGCATGTTTCTTGCCGAAATGATGTATCAGCTAACAAAGTGGTAGGCGGACCTTGCTGCTTGCTTTGTTTGTTGTTTGCACTTCGACCTATTCATTCACGCCAATTGTTTCTTTGGCTACGTGTACCCTGTTAATGGCTGTGACCCCAATTGACTTCAATGAGAACCAGGCCCAATAACTAGGCTTTGTTCTCATGCTGTGCGTTGAAGGAAACGCTATCCCAAAGGTGGTGGTCCCATCATTTCGCCCCCGAGTATTTTATCGCTAAAATCATTTGTAACTCTTTTGTTTTATTCATTTTTATTATAGATTCATTTCCCAATGTTAAACACGTCTTTATAACGCTGTCCCGAAGGTAGTGGTCCATGATTTTGCTACTGAATATTTGATTACTCAGATCTTTTGGAATTGTTTTTGTATTCATTATTAGCCTACTATACTTTCATTTCCAACAATGATAAACACGTCCTTACAACGCTATCCCAAAGGAGGTATCTTTTGCAATTGTTTTTGTATTCATTATTACTTCTTCTTCGTTTTAACGTGCCTTTTTTTCCCCATTTTTATATTACTATACATTCATTTCTCAAAATGTTTAACGCGTCCCTATAACGCTATCCCAAACTTGGTGGTCCATGATTGCGCCACCGAGTATTTTATTGCTAAAATCATTTGTATTTATTTTTTGTCTTATTCATCATATTTCTATATTTTCCTTCCCAAAATGTTAAACACGTGTCTGTAACGCTATCCCAAGGTGGGTGTTCAATGATTTCGCCCCCGACTATTTTATCGCTAAAATCATTTGTATCTATTTTTGTGTCATTCATTATTTCTATAATTTCATTTCTCAAAATGTTAAACACGTCCCTATAACGCATTTTAATTCCGACCTTCACACCTTTGAGCGATGTTTTCCTTTTTAACCTTTTTAACACGTTTGAAGTTACAACGATTTAATTTGGTTTGAATTGGATTTCCATAATAAAAGCACGGCCGTTGTGTTCAGTCAGCCTGAAAACTGTAATGCTGCTCAGTCCAGCCGGAATCGTCACCAATACCGAGCGGAAAATTTAATAAAATATTCCCTCTTTGGTATCGGTAATGAAATTATACCACTGTTTTGTAGTTTTCACTTAGTATTAAAAAAAATGTTTCTGCATTTAAGTTTAGTGTGTCTCTAATATTTGCTGTTATTTAAGAAGAGAATCCTCTTGATATTTTGCACGTGTTTATATTACCGTTTACATAATAGTTCTTTGCGTTGCAGTATTGCAGAATCTCTGTTGCATATGTCTAGGAAAGACGACTCATCAAAAATTAATATTATTTTTTTCCAAATGTAAACTGTGTCATTCATCATTGCCAGTTTCTTTCTCTGTTCTAAAATGTTTCTGTTTGTTGCTTAAATAGTTTTAAAGAATTATTTTTAACTAGCGAGATGGGGCTCGCTACTCTGCGCGGGGCAGGAGGGCAGTTGAAGGACTCCCAGTTAAATAACGTATTATCATAGGGTTTGCAGGAGGGTGGATGTGTCATGTCTTCCCCTACCCTCCCGATACCCTACCTACCACGTCCCCACCCGGGGCGGACAAACAGGTTTGCAGGAGGTGGATGGATGTTTCATGTCTCCCTTTCCCTCCCGATCCCACCCTACACCGTACCCACCCGGGGCGGACAGACAGGTTTGCAGGAGGGGAGGGGTAGATGTTTCATGTCTCCCCTACCTACCCCGTCCCCACCCTGGGCGGACAGACAGGTTTGCAGGAGGAGGGTGGACGTGTCATTTCTCTCCCTTCCCTCCCGATCCCCTACCTACCCCACCCTCCCCCGGGGCGGACAAACAAGAAAGATCCACTCGGCTTTTATTGTCATAGATTGGGTGTGAATTCCAGGGAAAACAACCAGAGAGAGAGAGAGAGAGAGAGAGAGAGAGAGAGAGAGAGAGAGAGAGAGAGAGAGGTAACCGAATCTGATGAATATCCGATGAATGGTTCCACTCCAATTGGGGGGGGATTACCTCGTCGAGTCCCTCCTGATTTTAATTAGAAAATGATTGCTTTATCATTTTGATGGAGCACTAATGACTCACGTCTGTATTTTTTATCCTCTTTCTTTGTCTCTCTTTCCTCATACACAGGTGTGACCCAGAACAGTCAACTAACGACCAATGTATGCAATTCTAAGCTTAGGCCAACAGAATCACCAACAAGATCATATCGTTTTTTCTTGTAGAGCCACTCGGTTGAGAGAGAGAGAGAGAGAGAGAGAGAGAGAGAGAGAGAGAGAGAGAGAGAGAGAGAGAGAGAGAGAGAGACGGGGGGGGAGGGGGACTGTTCTTCCAAAAGCAAGGTGAAACTGTACGACCTTGAATGTGAAACTGGGTGATTTAGAACGCTGGAGTATGAGAGCATGAGAGACCTTCAGAGCAGCCGCTTATGGAAAATAAGAAAGAGGAAACGATATTGGGTGACATAACAGATAAATATGGACTAAGCCTCCCAACATCCGGAAAGCCATGTCGTTTCGACGACGACGTAAACGTAACATTTCCCTCCAAATGACGGTGTGAACACGGAAGCCGAATGAACGGAGTGGCTAGATCGCATGCAGTTCTTGGCCTATGTTGCATTGGCAAGATTAATAATGCCTCTTGTTGCAGCGATGGTCATTGCAACAGCTTGCCAGGTGCAAAGGACCCTGTACTCTGTGCGTGCCTGTAAGTTCCTCTCGCAGGATGCGTATGTTAGGATTCTATTGGGTCAAAGACGCTAATAATGTAATTAGCTCAGGTGTAAAGAAAGGCAACTTCCTGATTTTGTGTTAAATCGAGTCCTGAGATATGGGACATTATTAGGATGACATCGCTTTCGGGGAGATGAAATTGAATTCCTGGATAGATGGATGAGTAACGCATCAATCATATGTTTTTTTCACTTCAGGAAATTTGGTTCTTTTCGTTCAGGTTTAAAGTTGTGGGTTTGCAGTATCGTTCTCGTAGGTCTGACAGTGTAGTATAGTGTAGTACAGTGAGGCATGTTACATACTTGTTTACGTGAGGTAGGTAAAACAGTATACCGCCCGTAGATTTTCACCCACAATTATGTCCGACAGAATTCTTTCTAAATTGCATGAAGTGAGAGGTTACAGATATTTGTAATAATAACATAATAACAATTTATTCGGTGGATTTTGTTTTGAAAGATACTCTTGGAAACATTATAGATATATGAAGTCGAGTGGAATGAGAAAATGAAATATAAACAAATATTCCACTTAACTGAGGAGCGTAGAATACATTGTTTAGCTTCGTAATTGATTCCGTTGAAGTTGTTGACACTATTTAGCTCTTTTCCTTTTTCCCTTTATTCCTCTTATTGTACCACACCAGAACCAACGGGGGGCATGTTCAGCTTCAGCGTCTGGGGACGACTCACGAGCACTTTGTGTGTGCGTTCGTTCGTTCGTGCTCGTGTTCGGCCATCTGCGAGGCACGGCGGTTAGGGGTATAAATGAAGCGAGAGAGAGAATTTCCTGTTCGTAACACAGACCAGAATTATCTGCCTCCCCACCCCTCTTCCCCCTCCTCCTCCTCCTCCTCCTCCTCCTCCTCCTCCGTTCCATCCAGCCTCATTTGCTCCCTTTACATCACCCCCTTCCCCTACCCATCCATGCCCCTGGCCACCCAGGGCACCCACTTTCCATCCACACTGGGCGCTTTGGCAGTCGTATTCACACTTTCCACGCGAGATCTCGAGATCGTTTGCGCGAATTGGTGATTTGCGCAGGTGCTCTTTCTCCCTATACAGAGAGAGAGAGAGAGAGAGAGAGAGAGAGAGAGAGAGAGAGAGAGAGAGAGAGAGAAAGAGAGAGGGAGGACTCTGATGGGAAGTGCCAGCCACCATCATCTGGCTCAATCGCCTTTTCTGGCAGGCGTTCTCCTTGACGAGTTTCTTCGATTAGGCGGGATTCGTTTTTCTAGGTCAGGGGATTCACCTGGATTTCTCTCTTTCCCTCTCTTCGATTTCTTCGTGCTGCGCAGCCGCATCATACGTACGTACATACATATGTATATACATACATACATACACGGGCATACCTTCTGTACACAGCTGTTCGTGCTGTCATCGAAGTTATGCAACGATGTGTTTGGCCAGTACCTGGATGGGCAGCCGTGGCCACCTAGAAGCTCTTGAGCATCCATAGGGTAAGGTGTGGGGCTAGCAACCTCACCCCACAAACAGGCGTTGGAAGCCTGAACGGTAAAACGTCAGGCAAAGTACCTGTCTGTGTAAAACACCCAAATTATCTCATTTCCTAGGTTAGTCACCATACTCGCGGAGAAGTAAGGGATTGCAATATAGAATTTGAACCAAAGGCCAAGTGCTAAGACCTGTGAGGACATTCAGCTTTGAAACGGACATTGGGAGCAAAGCAGGTTGAAAAGGTGTAACAGGAGGAAAACCTCAAAGCAGTTGCACTATGAAACGATTTTTAGGAAAGGGTGGAAAGTAAGATGGAAGAAAGATAATATAAACGGAGGTACAGTAAAAGGAAAGAAAGGGATTGCAGTTAGGGGCCGAAGGGACGCTGCAAATTACCTCGAGTAGTGCCTACAGTGCACAGCGTGAGGTGCACCGATGGCATTACCCTCCTACGGGGCATGGAGAAGTATAGTTTCGGTAAATATAAACGCCCAATCATCAGCTGTCAGTTAACCAAGTGATACCCTCCAATCGGGTTTGCCATTCTATTTATAAATCTGCACATTTAAGGATATAATTACCACGAGTTTGATTGTGCGCACTACGCTGCACTGGAACCCGGCGCTGCCCGCTATGTCTCCCATATCCCCCAGATCACCTACCTACCTCGCCCCCACCCCGGGGCGGACAAACAAGAAAGATCCACTCGGATTTCTTTATTACAGATAGATAGATAGATAGACAGATTGTGTTTTACTGTTTTCTTACCCCTTAACCGCCTTCTCTCTCTCTCTCTCTCTCTCTCTCTCTCTCTCTCTCTCTCTCTCTCTCTCTCTCTCTCTCTCTCTGGCTCCTTTCGACATTTTTCAGGTAGGTTACTTACATAGAACCGTGTGATTGATCAGTCAGACCTATTTTTGTATATACGTACAGTTTATCATTCGTCTATGTTGGTACATATATTTACTTTGGTGGTGTCTGACTGATTGATTGATTGATTGATTGATTGATTGATTGATGTAGGTTAGCTGGCGTCGAACTGTTTGGGTTTATATGCAAAATTATTTATTATAACTAAAGTAAATAATTTTTAATCCATCTCATTCTGCTATAAGACTAATGCCGATGAACTCGGTAAGAAGAGAAAAAATCAATGTTGGCAGCATAGCGATAAGAGAGAGAGAGAGAGAGAGAGAGAGAGAGAGAGAGAGAGAGAGAGAGAGAGAGAGAGAGAGAGAGAGATGCAAAATTTGGTGAATTTAGTTTATTACGAGATAATTATACAGCTAAGAAGATATAAAAGAAAAAAGCGAGATAAGTCATTAGACAGAGACATAGAATTGATTCAACAGAGCGAGAGAGAGAGAGAGAGAGAGAGAGAGAGAGAGAGAGAGAGAGAGAGAGAGAGAGAGAGAGAGAGAATGCGTACTCCCCGTTTTGTAGATCATGTCATAACCGCAAAGAACAAACAACAGATGATTTTGTGGTTTTTCGGGATTCAACTTGATATATTGCACTGTATAACATATCAGTGCACCGCTACAGAAGAAATATAGCAGATTGCCAGTCTTGTTTTATTACACATAGTGTATATATATATATATATATATATATATATATATATATATATATATATATATATATATATATATATATATATATTATACTTTGTATGTTTATTAGTGCGAAAGCCCACGCAATATACGCCGTCACATATTGTTTATTAAATTTTCTCACTAATGTGTACGGAAAAATATAGATATTTAAAACTTCGCAGTATTTTGCAGGCTCACATTCTACATTATTAAAAAATAGAACGATATTTTAGCCCATATTTTATATATATCCCATTCCGTACCAAACCACTACAGAAGCATGTACAATAAAAGGGAAATCACAGCCAATGCCATTTGCAATTGCAGAAGCATTGAAACGCCAGGGGCTAATTTTCCTGTTCCTAATGACAAGCAAGAATAAACTGTTACACCAGATTTATCCTTTACGTGAAAGGGGCCAACTTTTTCTGACCTTAACAATAAGCAAGAATGAGCCGCACCACGGCATTATATCCTTGACGCGGAGAGGCGGACATCAGCCCAGCAATTGCACTGTTGCAGATACTATAGCGTGCCGTCGCTCTTGATTTCAATTAACATACCCTGTTCTTAGGGAACTCTCTGCCACGCCACGTTGCGAAGAGCTCCGGTATTATCCCAGGGAGTGAAGTGGAAGAGCTTTTAAACGAATCATTTTGCATTTGTTCACGAAGGGCGAACCCTCTACAACCCTTCTCTCGGTTCCAATAAGTGAAGTATCTGACCAGCTCGATTTGAAGGGGAAATTATATGACCCTCGGTTACGATTTTGGTTGTTTTTTCTCTGTGTTGTAATTTGGTTTAATGGTATGTCGTTTGTCTGGAGTTTTATGTATATATATACAGCATATATATATATATATATATATATATATATATATATATATATATATATATATATATATATATATACATGTATACATGTATATTATATATATATAAAATATGTATATATATGTATAATATGTACATATATATTCTCATATATATACATGTGTGTATATTTATTTATTTATTTATTTATATTTATATATATTCGCTTACATTTTCATATATCCATTTATCAATTTGATGTATTTCATTTATAGACAAAGCTTTGAAATGAAGCACAGCAACTTCCTATTCATGGGTTTGTTTCGTGCAGTTTATTAAACTTGTTCATTGCTCGTATTTGCTGTTGTTATGAGTTTTCTGTAAAAGAAAACTGTTGTGCCGGCCTTGTCTGTCCGTCCGCACTTTATTCTGTTCGCAATTTTTTCTGTTCACACTTTTTCTGTCCGCCCTCAAATCTCAAAAACTACTGAGGCTAGAGGGCTGCAAATTGATATGTTGATCATCCACCCTCAAATCATCAGACTTACCAAATTGTGGCCCTCTAGTCTCAGTAGTTTTTATTTTATTTAAGGTTAAAGTTAGCCATAAACGTGCCTCTGGCAACTATATAGGATAGGCCACCACCGGGATGTGGTTAAAGTTTCATGGGTCGCGGCTCATACAGCATTATACCGAGACCACCGAAAGATAGATTTATTTTCGGTGGCCTTGATTATGCGCTGTAGCGGCTGTACAGAAAACTCGATTGCGCCGAAGAAACTTCGGCGCATATTTTATTTGTTTTATTGTAGGTGTTGAAAACGTTTACCCAGAAGCAAATGTTTCTGGCTCGTCCCCCACTCTCTCTCTCTCTCTCTCTCTCTCTCTCTCTCTCTCTCTCTCTCTCTCTCTCTCTCTCTCACCATAAACCAGAGTTGCCAAGTAAAAATTTTCCATAATGAATCGCTAGTCCAGCGCCCTCACCCTCCTATTGATTGCGACCTGGGGGTTACTGTCCAGTCTTTTATTAAGTGTTGAATGTATCTTGGCACGTTGGAGATTTCTTTTTTTCGTTTTTTTTTTTGCACTTTCTTTTTTATTTTTTTTTAGAACTGAATCCATTTAGGCTGTCGGATTTCCCGCTTTGATTATACAGCTAACGAGACTTGTTTATTGTGCTCTATTTATTTATTTATTTGTTTATTTATTTATTTATTTATTTATTTATTTGTACATTTATTTATTTATTCCTGCTTTTGGCACGTTGGCTTTTCAAATCTTTTTTTTTTTATTTTTAGAAATAAATCCATGTAGGCTGTCGTATTTCCCGCTTTGAATACAGGTACCAAGACTTGTTTATTGTGTTTTATTTATTTATTTGTTTATTTATTCCTGCTTTTGGCACGTTGGCTTTTTTCTTTTATTAATTTTTTTTAGAAATAAGTACTTGCATGTTGTCGGATTTCCATCTTTAATTATAGAGCTACCAAGACTTGTTTGTTGTGCTTTTTTTTTTTTTATTTGTTCCTGCTTTTATACTCTCAATACTTCCCTGAAACATTTTGCAGCTTACATCTAAAGATATATGATTTGATTAATATATAATCGCGTGTGTGTTCGTTCGTAACATGCAACATATTTTTCATTTCCTTTGTTGAGTATAAAACCTTATTCTACCCGAGTATCAGAATAATTGTTAAATGTACGTTTGTTGGCTGAAATGCAACCTCTGCAATTCCTTGCCAAGGATAATCTTGCTCTTCAGATTTGCTAATATTTTTTACGCAATTCCTTTTTGTTTTCACACGGTTCAGAGAGTCTTCTCGTGTTCAAGATGAGAAACACCCAAGCTCTCTCCCTCTCTTTCTCTCTCTCTCTCTCTCTCTCTCTCTCTCTCTCTCTGAATGGTTTTAAAACTTCTATTTAGTTCTCCGGTTCTGGAAAAAAAGACTGAAAATTAAAAATAAAATCTTTACTCACACTTCATATAATACAGGATAAAACACATTACCTCAAGTTAACAAAATAAGTAAATATTTTGTCAATAGTTGTATTGTAAGTCATGTGGCCATGCGGATTTGATGCGCCTCTGATTGCCGGAAAATAGTAAAGGCTTCTTTTATTTATTTTAAAGTTTTTATAAGATTGAACTGAAGGCTTTATTTCTGCTCTAACTGCAGGTGTTCCAGAATTGCAACACTGAACAGTTCTCTCTCTAAGGCAAACTGTTCTGCTTTCACAGGTCATGACTCAAGCAGGGGTAATCTTTTTAGCCTGCTCTGTGAAATGTGTGAATAAATAAGTTGTTGTTATTTTTTTATGCTTTTCTCCAGATACGGAGAACTAAATAGAAGTTTTGAAGGTAAAAATCGAGAAAACCCATTGAGAGAGAGAGAGAGAGAGAGAGAGAGAGAGAGAGAGAGAGAGAGAGAGAGAGAGAGAGAGAGAGAGAGAGTAATTTCCTTAGTCTTTTGAAGACCCGAAGTGCTGCGCTTCCCGAGACAAAATATCAAAGTTGATGCCATAACCATGTGCAACGTAGAAACGGTAAAACCGCTGGAGAGAAATTTACTGGGAAATATGAGAGAGAGAGAGAGTGTGTTAAAGAAGAGTCTTACGAATTGCTGGTGAGTTATTGCCTCAGCTAGACGTAGACCATGAGGGGAAATTGTACTCTTCTTCTCTGTTTTTGTTTGAAGAAATTACTTAAGACTCTTTCCATCACGGAGACCGTTGGAAGAACTGACTTTTATAGCCCAGCCTTGCTCTTTTTTTTTTTCTTTTTTTTTGGAGCGTTTTTGTTTATTTATTGTTTTTTTGCTCACGATGCCCAAGATCCCTCTGCGACAGTTTTTTTCTTTGGTTTTATTTTTATAAAAAAGTTAATACACACACATGTTCCTTTTATAGTCCAGCATTTGCTTTCTTCGAGCGTTTTTGTTTATTCATTGTTATTTTTACCCATGATGCCCAAGATCTCACTGTGACAGCTTTCTTTCTTCGGTTTTTGCTTTTCAAAGAAAAAGTTACTAAGACTGATTTTCATAAGTTTGTTATGAATTGTTAAAGACGTTTCATTTGTACGACCTTATACACACAAATTCCTTTTCAGCCTACGCCTTTTTACCCCTTCAAGAGGATGATTTTCAGTAGCTCATTATGGGATGAGGGCCTCCTCAGCTGACACCAATACCCATTCACAGCTGGGCTATCTAGTGGGGCAGGCAAGGAACAAAACACGGACCTTGCAGATGTGTTCCCAGTGCTCGACTTCCCGCCGTCAGTGCACCTCATGCGAAGCACTGTAGGCATTGCTTAATGATTTTTTTTGCAGCGTCCCTTCGGCCCCTAGCTGCAAACCCTTTCATTCCTCTTGATGTACCTTTTACTCTCCTATCAGTTGTTTCATAGTGCAACTACTGTGAGGTTTTCCTTCTGTTACACCTTTCAAACCTTTCTACTCTCAGTTTCCCTTTCAACGCTGAATGACCTCATAGGTCCCAGCGTTTGGCCTTTGGCCTAAATCCTGTATTCTTATCCTATCAAATGCTCGACCACTAAACTGTTCGCTGTGTGTAGACAGACAGTCATATAGATAAAGATACAAAATAGGCAAGCCTTAAGTAAATTCAGTGATACTTAACGAATAAGAATCTGTTCCAACAAGGACTTGCCAACAACAGATGCATCAAAAAGCCACGAAAAGCAAAAAGTATGCCGCCGCAGCATCAGAAGAAGAAGAAGAGAGGGTTGATGTGGGCGTGAGGAAGCGGTGGGGTGCGGGAATGGGCGTTAATGAGGGAGAGTATGAGGGGATGTTGAAAAGGGAGCAAATGAGGGCTGCATGTTAACAAGAATGATGTTGACAGATATCTGAACGTGTGTCATTCGGAGTTAAGGGGCTGATGATGTGTGGAGGTTGGCTGGGGCCCTTAGGTTATTTAGGGTACTGGGGCACGATGTGCTACTCTCTCTCTCTCTCTCTCTCTCTCTCTCTCTCTCTCTCTCTCTCTCTCTCTCTCTCTGTGTGTGTGATGTGGAAGTCCCTCTCTCTCTCTCTCTCTCTCTCTGTGTGTGATGTAGAAGTCTCTCTCTCTCTCTCTCTCTCTCTCTCTCTCTCTCTCTCTCTCTCTCTCTCTCTCTCTGCCCTGCTGCATTGTATAATAACTTCTAAAAATAGCCGTGATGTTTTCGTTGGAATTTGAATGCTCTCAAAATTACAGCGAATGATGAAGAGCGGTTGACATAACCGAGCGCTTACATAACGGCGAAATAGAAGGTCGTGCTCCTTTGGTAAACCAGTGCCTGTAGGGATGATGTAACGCGCGAGATGTGAAAGTTTAATTGGGGGATGTGAAGTACATTGGAAAACTTGTTTTTAACGCTGAGTCAGTGCCTATGGATGGCGCGCTAAATTTCAACACAAGTTTTCGTGAGGTATCTTCTTCCTCTCGATAACAAATGGGTTGCGGCATTGTTCCAGCACTTATGTATTGAGTTTATTCATCACCTTCCTGGAATTGAGTTTACTTATTACCGTTCTGGAATTGTTTATTCATTGCCGTTCTGGAGTTGGGTGTATGATCACCGTTCTGGAATTGAGTTTATTCATTTCCTTTCTGGGATTGAGTTTATTCATTACCGTTCTGGGATTGAGTTTACTCATTACTGTTTTGGAATTTTGAGTTTATGCATTACCGTTCCGGATTTGAGTTTATTCATTTCCTCTCTGGAATTGAGTTTATTCATAACCGTTCTGGAATTGAGTTTACTCTTTACCGTTCTGGAATTGTTTATTTATTGCCGTTATGGAATTGTTTATTTATTGCCGTTATGGAATTGAGTTTATTCATTACTGTTTTGGAATTGAGTTTATGCATTACCGGTTCTAGAATTGAGTTTATTCATTTCCCCTCTGGAATTGTTTATTCATTTCCTTTATGGAATTGAGTTTATGAATTACCGTTCTGGAATTGAGTTTATTCATTTCCTCTGGAACTGAGTTTATTAATTTCCTTTCTGAATTGAGTTTATTCATTACCTTTCTGGTATTGAGTTTATGAATTACCGTTCTGGAATTGAGTTTATTCATTTCCTCTGGAACTGAGTTTATTAATTTCCTTTCTGAATTGAGTTTATTCATAACCGTTCTGGAATTGAGTTTATTCACTTCCTTTCTGAAATTGAGTTTATTCATAACCGTTCTGGTATTAAGTTTATTCATTGCCTTTCTGGAATTGAGTTTATTCATAACCATTTTGGAATTGAGTTTATTCATAACTCTTCTGATACTGAGTTTGTGCATTACCGTTCTGGAATTGAGTTTATTTATAACCGTTCTGGGATTGAGTTTATGCATTACCGTTCTGGAATTGAGTTTAGGCATTACCGCTCAGGAAATAAGCTTATTTATTACCGTTCTGGGATTGAGTTTATGCATTACCATTCTGGAATTGAGTTTATTCATTACCTTTCTGAAATTGAGTTTATGCATTACCATTTTGGAATCGAGTTTATTCATTGCTGTTTTGGGATTGAGTTAATGCATTACCTTTCTGGACTTGAGTTTATTCATTACCATTCTGGAATGGATTTTATGTATTACCGTTCTGGAATTGAGTTTATTCATTGCCGTTCTGGAATTGTCTTTTTTTTATATTTTTTCATTGTGAACATTTAGGCCTCATGAAGCCTTGTTGTGGCTTAAACGTAATCATTTGCTAGTGTTTAAGTAATAAATTGATTATATTACCTGTAATTTGTGTATTTTCTTTGAGATATTGCTTGAGAAATGCGTGAATGCGAAAGATTTTGCACCAAGCTCTTGACTAAGTTCACCAGCTGATTTTCCCCGACCCTGATGAGGAAAGGAAAAACATTTTATTCCAGTTGTGGGTGTGCTCGTGCATGTGTGCACCTATGTATGCAGGTGTATGTATGCATACCGGCAAGCATTCATAAGTTCGTCGACAGGTAGATGCTCCAACTAGCAAACACTGTATATATATGTATATATATATATATATATATATATATATATATATATATATATATATATATATATATATATATATATATATATATATGAGTGCGTTAGATATGATGCCACAAATGTGGATGAATAGAAAACTTGAATAATGGTATTCTAATAATGAAAAGAAAAAAAATTGCTGTCTTCACTCCGATTTCTCTATTGATATTTATTCCCTTTCCAAATTCGTATTTCTTTTAACAGCTTCATGATGAAAATGATATGAAATCCCTTAGATAATTACACTAGATTTATCCCCATTAACAGTTTTTCCAGTCACATTATTTCTGTTTTATTATTTATACATATATATATATATATATATATATATATATATATATATATATATATATATATATATATATATATATATATATATATATGTACACATATGAGCTCTTGGCGATCCAAAAAAATCATTTCATGAACTCTGTACCAATGTATGAAACCAACCCTGATATTTTTTTATTTCCTCTCTCTCTCTCTCTCTCTCTCTCTCTCTCTCTCTCTCTCTCTCTCTCTCTCTCTCTCTCTCTCTCTCTCTCTCTCTCTCATATGTCATAACTTGCGACATTATTTTAACATTGTTATTTATGTAAGTTGCTGTGCTGCTCGGAATGGCAATACTTTCTCATATTTTCCTTTTAAATCCGGCGGTATCATATCAGTATTAGCACCAGCAATGTTAGTAGTAATAATAGACACAGTAGTCCGTTTCTCTTCAACAGCCATTTTGAAGTAAATACTGGTATGGACCAGTCACGGATGAAATTGGCAGAGAAAGAGGGGGAAAAAAAAAGAGGGACTGGAAAATAGGCGGCCGCAGGAAATGAACGAAATGAACAGATGAAGTTGTCGAAGTCGAGGGGGAAAAAAATTCGTCGAGAAACGAAATATTGACGAGGAACATTTTTCAACATTTTTCTTTGCCGAGTTACATCCACTGTGTAGGTTTGTGTGAGAGAATGGATGGGAAATGCCTGACTTTTTTTTCCATTAAATGAAAGACGCATCTTTCCGAGAAGGAATGATCAGTCATTTCTTGATGAAAGGGTTTGAGATATCGTGAAGAAAAGGAAAAAGGAAACGTATGCAATCATGGCAAGAAAACATACCCAAGAAAATGTATTCGATATTGTCAAGAAAATATAGACGCAAAACAATTTGTCCGGAAAATACGCAGTACCATCACCAACAATCCAATAAAATATCCAGATCCAAGACAAATACGTCCAGAAAATGCATAAAACCATCTCGAATATACCAAGAAAATACAAAGACCCAACACAGTTTTGTCAAGAAAATACACAGACCCAACACAGTTTAGTCAAGAAAATTTACAGACCCAACACGGTTTTGTCCAGAAAAAACACAGACCCAACATAGTTTTGTCAAGAAAATGCACAGACCCAACACAGTTTTGTCAAGAAAGTACACAAACCCAACACAGTTTTGTCAAGAAAATATACAGACCCAACACGGTTTTGTCCAGAAGAAAACACAGACCCAGTACAGTTTTGTCAAGAAAATAGATTGCCTTAAATAACACAAAATTATGGGAAGAAAAGAAAGGACCCTCCAGTCAAGCAAATACGCAAAAGAAAACGGTCTTCGATATGAATGTACAGTTTTTAAGTTACTAAAGTAATAAAAAAAAGTAAAAAATGCGCCGAAGTTTCTTCAGCGCAGTCGAGTTTTCTGCACAGCTTATAATTAAGGCCACCGAAAATAGATCTATCTTTTGGTGGTCTCGGTATAATGCTGTATGAGCCGCGACCCATGAAACTATAACCACATCCCGGTGGTGGCCTGTCTATCGTTGCCAGAAGCACGATCATAAAATACAAACTACTGAGGCTAGGGGGTTGCAGTTTGGTATGTTTGATGATTGGAGTGTGGATGATCAACATACCAATTTGCAGCCCTCCAACCTCAGTAGTTTTTAAGATATGAGGGTGGACAGAAAAAGTGTGGACAGAATAAAGTGCGGGCGGACAGACAAAGCCGGCACAATGGTTTTCTTTTACTGAAAACTAAAACTTCAAATCCAGATGATAGTCAAGTCCAGAATTAAAAAAAAAAAAAAGAAAACGCAACACAATCCACATACGTCTGTGTGGCCTAATGCGGCTCGGAAGTTCAGTCCGATGGAGACGAAGGGCGGAAGCATGCAAGGATTCTCTTGATAAAGGAGATCAGGAGATGAACGGAGAATATTTGTGGTGATGACGACCCTTTTTATGGAAGATTCGTGCGCCCGGATGGAGGAGGAGGAGGAGGAGGAGGAAGTCAGCGTGCGTGTTGTTTGTTTTGTGGATGTCTGTATGTGAGTCTGTGTTTGTTTCCGGGTGCGCTGTCTCTTCTAGTCAAGCAAATGGTAACCTGATTCCCTGAGGTTTTGATTTCATCTTCTCCGTAGGAGGGTAGTGCCATCAGTGCGCCTCATGCAGTGCACTGTAGGCATTACTTGAGGTTCTTTGCAGCGTCTCTTCGGCTCTTAGCTGTAACCCCTTTTATTCCTTTTACTGTACCTCCGTTCATACTCTCTTTCTTCCATCTTACTTTCCACCCTCTCCTAATAATTGTTTCATAGTGCAGCTGCGAGGCTTTCCTCCTGTTACACCTTTCAAACCTCCTTTACTCTCAATTTTGGTCTCAGCGCATGGCCTATGGCCTATATCTTATATTCCAGTTGATTTCTTCCTGGTAAATTCGTGTAATGTAGAACAAAGGTTCATGTTTGTGGATGCCGTTTGATAAATGTCCTTGTGACTTCATAGTGTGTTTGTGGGCACTATCACATTTGTAGGAAAGTTATTAATTTGATAAGTTCTAAACTAATATCATCTCTGTAAGCCCTTGCAGTGAAGAAATTTGAAGTGTTTTGTGAATCGTTGCGGTTTGTGCATATTTGGTTTGATATATGTACTCAAAATCCTCGAAGAAGAGAACATTATGCATTTATTAAAAAAAATTATGATTAACTATTGCATAGTTTCTGTCAAGACTGATGAACTTATTCTTCTGAGAAGACAGGATGAAAATTAGTGTAAATCCTAGAACTTGAACTTAGAGGAATACACGGTACTTTATACATACATACATACATACAGAAAGACAAAATCCACGAAGGAAAGAGAAACAATGGAGTACTGCGAGGCCTTTCAACTTGTCGCCCTATACTTAGCTGCTTTACTGAGTCTGCTAAGTAAAGGACGACAAGTCGAAAGGCCTCGCAGCACTCCATTGTTTCTCTTTCCTTCGTGGATTTTGTCTTTATTTATACATTCACCACGTTCCATATGATCGTCATTCAGTGATACATACATGCATACATATATTTTCTGCCAAGACCGGCAAACTTATTATTCTGAGAATCCATGATAAATATATTGTAATTCCTAGAATTTGAACTAAAGAGAAATACTCAGTACTTCCTGCATACATACATACATACATACATACATACATACATACATAAATACATCTGAGGCCACTGGGAGAATGAAAGAAGGATGTCCCAAGCACTTTTTTGTTATTTCAACACATTGTTGCAATACACGGAAGCGCTTCTTTTATTCTTCCGCTGGCATCAGCTGCATGTATTGTCATATAGCTGTTAAGTGACATAGAAACACTTACATATGAATATTTTTTTCGGCATTAAGCCTTTCCTCTAACAAGTGGTGACTACACAGAAAAGACAGGGCAATAATCACTGTCACACTCACATTCAAACTACTGAATTGTAGATGAATCCCATATTATGGAAGTTTCCATAACACTAGTCACCTCCCTCACGTATGCAGAAGGCTTGCAAGCTAATTAAGCCATAATTTTGTATATATAGTTTTCATTGCTCTCGGGAGAACTCCTAAACGTTTCCCAACTAGTGCCGTCAGAGCGCCTCATGCGGTGCACTGTAGGCATTACTTTGGGTTCTTTGCAGCGTGCCTTCGGCCCCTAGCTGCAACCCCTTTCGTTCTTTTTACTGTACCTCCTTTCATATTCTCTTCCTTCCATCGTACTTTCCACCCTCTCCTAACAACTGATTCACAGTGCAACTGCGAGGTTTTCCACCTGTTACCCCTTTCAAACCTTTTACTGTCAATTTCCGTTTCAGCGCTGAATGACCTCATAGGCCCCAATGCTTGGCCTATGGCCTAAATTCTATATTCAATTCAATTCAGTTCAGTCCAGCCTTATGAAAGTCCCAAAACACGACAAGGGAGTAATGTTGACGCTCTGTCTTTTGCTACATACGAAACGATACTGACGCTCGCAACAGACTTAAGGGATCTATTGTGAGTGCCAGTGGATCTCATTGAGGTCCTTCCAGCTAACGCAGTGAGTAACACGAGCAAACAGACACACACCTATACTTTGTGACATTTATTCGTGCAGGCGTTGCCACTTTGTGGGATAAACAAGTTTTTTGTATTGTCAAGGAAAGAAATCCTTTTTATCGATAGAGAGGATCCCAGTCATGAATGTAAGATGCCAAGTACCCCTTTCTTGTTCATTCACGGAATACTGACCTTGCTTTCCAGATTTGGCTGTTTGCTTGTATAGATTTTGTCTTATTTTTCCTTATTTTTCTGTCATCCAGTTCTTTTTGTTGCTTTTGATGTTTGGTGGATGTATTATCGAAGGGTTTTTAAGCATACAAGTAGGCACGTTTAAAATATTTATCCTACTAATATTAATATTAATACCATGAATTCGCTCTCCCCTTAACAAAGTTTCTGGCCTGTATCACCGAGATTTTCAGCAATACACCTTTCTCTCTCTCTACTTCAAATGGCTCTGTAGTTTGCTTTCTCACTGATTTCTTTGTGTCGTTTCCAATTAATTCCATTCTTAGCTGTTCCAACATTTTTTAACTTAATGTTTTTCTCCTTTACATGTCCACTAAAGTCTGTTGTAATTTGTTATTTTGCGTCGTAACGTTTCCTGCACCCTTACCCCAATAAGAGGTAAGGACAAGACTAGTGTTCTGTTAAAACTTTTCATTTTTTCGTCAGCTGTAATTTTGTCTCGTCTGTCATCTATTCATGCAATCCGGCCCTTCAGTTCTTTATTACTTTTAGTTTTCTGAAAAGAGAACTATTGTGTTGGCTTTGTCTGTCCGTCCGCACTTTTTCTGTCAGCACATTTTCTGTCCGCCCTCAGATCTTAAAAACTACTGAGGAGGCTAGAGGGCTGCAAATTTGTATGCTGATCATCCACCCTCCAATCATCAAACATACCAAATTGCAGCCCTCTAGCCTCAGTAGTTTTTATTTTATTTAAGGTTAAAGTTAGCCATAATCGTGCTTCTGGCAACGATATGGGATATGCCACCACCGGGCCGTGGTTAAAGTTTCATGGGCCGTGGCTCATACATCATTGTACCGAGATCACCGAAAGATGGATCTATTTACGGTGGCCTTGATTATACGATGTACAAAAAACTCGTTTGCGCCGAAGACACTTCGGCGCATTTTTTACTAGTTCAATAATCATAGCTTTCTAATTGTTAATTTTTCTTGTCTCGACTTCAGCCTTGAGCGGCCTTAAGGAAAAGTAACATGAAGTCAGGTGATGTTTAGCCTTTCATTTGCATAAATTGCGTATTTTTGCTCTCAATTATTTCCCTTAGGTCCTCTATTTCCTCTTTCATATACCCTTTTTTTTCTTTTGCTAAAAGAAAAAAAAATTCCAATATCCAGTTCATCAGCATTTTTGGACGCTGGAACTCCTTTTTTTTTTCCTTGTAGAGATGACGTCATTCGAAATGCTGGTTCTGCATCAAAGAACGCATTTACTATATTCATACTGTATTAATACATATCCTCACAACACACTAAAACTTCTCCCTTGTCTTATTGGTTTTTACTAATTCCATATTGGGGTTTCCCCTTAAATTTAGTAAGCACTTTCCTTCCTTTTTTTGGCTTGGGTAATAAATTTTCGAAGAGGAATATAGTACAAGCTCACAGGAAAGCAATTCAGGAGAAAACTCACGATTTAGGATAGGAAAACTTCTAGTTTAACCGAAAAATCATAAATAGGAAAACTACAAGAAATATTTTTATTACAAAATCTCATTGAATTGAAAAATAAGAAGTATTTTGATTACAGAATCTCATTGAATTGAAAAATAAGAAATATTTTGATTACAGAATCTCACTTGGTTGAAAAATCATAAATAAATAAAACAATAAGAAATATTGTGACTTTTAAGTGATGATACATTCCTTATACACAATGACTGTGCATATCATGTCAGTGCCTGTTTACGGGAGAAATAAAAAGCGTTTCATTTAACATCAAGGACGAGGTAAAATAATAAAACAAAGGCACTACCATTAGTAATACAATGGCAATAGATGACGTACATTTTAATAAGATGCATGTCGAATAATCATAGCTCGGTAAATAGCTTTAACACTACTTGGAAATGACCAGAGAATTAAATCTGGAATTTACTGACGGATTGGAAATGAATGTAAATTATTTACCTTACTCTTTTCTAAGACGTTCATTACAACGTAGTTTTCTCGCAGGTATGTAATGACTGTATAAGTTATATTGTCACCGTGTAAAAACATGCTTTTTCATTTAACAAGTGACTTAAAATATTACGTATTTTTTCTCTTTAGTTAAAGATTAATTTCCTGTTACTTCTTTGCGTAACCTAAATTGCTTTCAATCAAGTATGAATTTTTTTCCCGTGACTTTTTCCAGCCCAAAATGGGATTTTTTTCATGGTTTTCTCGCTGCATTCATTTATTACGCACGAACCAGTAACTTGAAGCCCATTTAAACCTTCGCACAACAGGCTTACCCCTTATTTTCTTGATATAATGTTTAGTTCATGGTCGGTCAGCAGGAAAGTTACTTGCACATCCCTCCGCAACACCCGTCAAACAGCATTCTCCAAGGAACTGTGTGAAGGTCACTCAAAGCATTGATTAACATTAAGAGAAGAGAGAGAGAGAGAGAGAGAGAGAGAGAGAGAGAGAGAGAGAGAGAGAGAGAGAGAGAGAGAGAGAATTATACCTGTAGATTGGTTGCACCTCCCCTGGGATGGGGGATTACGTCGACGAGGGTTTCCCCCTGTGGGTTCGGTCATTATTAAATTGGATAGTGAAAGGCATGATATCAGTTCTGACCTCTGAATTGTATACGATGTACCAAATCGAGTTAGAATTACGGCCCGTGCAGGGATCGCTGAGAGAGGGAGAGAGAGAGAGAGAGACAGACAGACAGACAGACAGACAGAGAGAAACTGCTCGTCGTATCGTATCTCCCAGTATTTTCATTGGAATAGAATTTCGATAAGGTTGGAGTATTCCGAGATTTGAAAAAATCAACACAGTCATAATCACTAATACTCCATTTTTTTTTTTTTGAAGGAGTTGTACAGGATATCAAATGGGTCCTTTATCTACAGAATTCTAGTAATTAGTCAGACCAAATTATGCTCTGTGGTTCAAAGAAAACAAAAGCTACAACAACAAAAACGACATCAACAACAACCTGCCCTTCCACGAAGAATGAGTAGAGGACGTACCTTCTTGTGACTCATTCTTATTTATTGGGTGAGGATGGCATATCCCCTCAACCCTTCCTCACCCTTTCTCTACTCGTGACTTGTCTTCTCCGGTGTCAGAGGACCAGATGTGATGACTTTTTGCCAGTAAACTTGGAGGACAAAAAGATCAGAGAGGGAGGGCAAAAAAAAAAAAAAAAAAAAAGAGGAACACACAAAACTTTCAGGTCCTTCAGAGGGAGAGAGAAAAGAGGAAAATATTCAACTTTCAGGTCCTTCAGAGAGAGAGAGAGAGAGAGAGAGAGAAGGGGAAAATGTACAACTTTCAGGTCCTTCAGGCAAAGATTAATTTATCACATCTTGCAAAGAAGCCGCTCGGGGAGATTACCATAACTCGGTTGACCAGCTCCATGACATAAATAATGCGGCTTTTGGACGTCAGCGATTGAGAGATTTTGTATCTGGAGAGGAAGCTGTTTTGTGCGTTGTTCCTACAGGTTTTCATGTCTTTCTTATCAGAGGAATCAATCTGCTGTCAATTCAACGGTATGGGTAGCGTTTAGGCGCCTTGTCCCTCATTGTTCGTTACTCTTGCGATCTTGAGCTTAGATGTTATCATAGTCCTGTGTCCTCTCGACCTAGTTGTGATACAGTAACTTTCTGTACGTCTGTAGACATTACTCAATGGTCTTTGTGGCGTCCTTTAGGCCCCTAGCTGCAACCTCTTTCATTCCTTTTACTGTACCTCCGTTCATATTCTCTTTCTTCCAGCTGACTTTCCACCCTCTCTGACATTTCTTTCTTAGTGTAAGTGCGAGGTTTTCCTCCTATTGCACCTTTCAAACCTTCTTACTGTTAATATCCTTTTCAGCGCAGAATGACCTGATAGGCCCCAGCGCTTGGCCTTTGGCCTAAATTCTATATTCTGTTCAATTCAATACACCTTTCAAACCTTCTTCTGTCAGTTTCCTTTTCAGCGCAGAATGACCTCATAGGTCCCAGCGCTTGGCCTTTGGCCTAAATTCTATATTCTGTTCAATTCAATACACCTTTCAAACCACCTTCTGTCAGTTTCCTTTTCAGCGCAGAGTGACCTCATAGGTCCCAGCGCTCGGCCTTTGGCCTAAAGTCTACATTCTATGTTCTGCTTTTTCTGTTCGTAGGCTGCAACGCTTACCTTTATGCCCCTGTGTTCTATACGGCATTCTTATTTACCCTATATGATAATGGTACTCATTTATATTTTTAATTTTTGTTTTTATCTAGAGAGGAGAAAATAAACTGAAAGACTGGCTACAACGTAGGAGTGGCCTGCATTCGAAATTATGATACGACTGACCTTTCCAGGATTTTTATAACCGAAATGATATTGGCCTTACTCACACACACCTTACTCTTCCGTGTTTATTCTGTGTCAGTCCTACGTACAATTTGACAGTTGCTTCTAAGCTTCTAAATACAAAATCTCAGGTTGGAAAATTTCATCATACATTATCTTCTTTTTTGACGAAATATTCCAACGAAAAATGCTGTCTTCTTTTTGGTCGCCGATGACCAGAGTTGTGGTGATTATAATAATGAATCGATTATTCATGCCATCACTGTTGAGGGAGCCATTTGAAGTTATTGTTCTTTTGAAAAGGAGACCCATTTCAGAGTGACCCCTGTTTTTGTAAAATGAATAAATAGTTAAATAAATAGATCCTCCCATAGACCAATTTTTTCTTGAATAATGTCTCGTCTAAAAAAAATAAATAAGGGAAACCCGATCGATGACTTAAGCCAGCGTTCCCTCACTGAGAAGACGAACGACAAGAATTATAGGCTTTCGTGATTATTATGACTAAGGGAAAGATAAGTAAAATATACGACGAGTGTCTTCTCACGTTACAACCCCCCACCGCCCCCCTCCAACCTCCTCCAAAGGGCCACCCTTTATACCATCTGCTTTTGGTGACTCTCTCTCTCTCTCTCTCTCTCTCTCTCTCTCTCTCTCTCTCTCTCTCTCTCTCTCTCTCGATGTAACTGTCACTCGACCGTTGGGACTTTTCTTTTACTAATCTTGACGAATACTGAGCTGTAGAGCTTTACGTCAGCAAATTAGATGAATGAGGAAAATGAGTATGCAATCATACGTATGTATTTATCTAGAGCGTTTACTGCGACAAAAATGATCTTGTACTTACATTCCTTTGCAAAAACCGACTAAAGGATATTGTTAAGTAGTAGCTATTTCGTTATCTAAACCTCTTAAGGCAACTTTGGGCTTGTTAGGCATAAACGGTGCCCCATCTTATTTTTTTTTTTTCTACAACATTACCATGTCATGAATATACCATCAAGGAGTCGCTCGCCCTACCCTTCAGTGAGCCATAGATCCAGATGGCCCAGCTGGTCGTACCTGGGTTTGGGGTTTTACTCAAAGGTACAAACACCTGCTGCCTTGCAGGATGACATGTCTTCAGGTGAAGGCTAGACCCACTGGAAAATCGTAGCATTGCTTTGGATGAGTACCAGAAATCAGTTGCAAGGATGGTGGATAAGAGTTGGAACTCAAATGCTTTGTCTCCGTGGCCTCGACTGTGGATGCCTAGCAGATGGCCTCAGTTGAAAGCTAATGTACAGCCTTAGAGGTCATTAGTCTAATCAGCTAGGAACTGAACACTACGAGGAACTGGCTGTCATTTACTGGATTTAACCAATAAATCTTCCGTGGATTCCGCCACATTACTGAGTACACAAAATTGATACCAGTTCCGGACACATGGGATGCCATAAATTTCCCAGTTCAAAATGTTAAGGATGGGTCGAAAAAAGAAATTGGAATGAAGAACCCTGAATCAATCAATTAGGTTGGATATCTGGAGGAGATATGGACTGGACATTTTAGCTTTGAGTCACGGTATGTAGCAACGGGACAAGAGATTTGAAGGAGTAAAGTGTAATTTTATTCAAAAAGAGCAGAGGAATTAACGGAAAAGTAGACATGATCTGAAAACCAAATGGAGAAAAGGCACCGAATGAATTGTGGGCAGTAGGTAACTGCTGGCAAGATTTAAATCAAAATAGTGGAATTTGAGTACTATAGTGTGTTATGTACCAACGAATATATTTCCTGAAGAAATAAGAGATCAACTTTTATACAGAACTGCTTTATTTTATAGGTGGGATATCAGGAGGAGATATGAGAATGTTTGTTTGTGATTTGACTGCAAAAGTTAACATAGAGGAAGCCTTAGATCAGTGAAAATGAAAATGATCTGCAATTCAAGTTTTAGTGAGGGAAATGATTTCGTAATTGGATGCGCTCGTTTCCAACACAAGGTCGTCCATAAATGTAATTGGACATCTCCAGATGGTAGCATTAGCAACCAAATGCATCACATAGCCATCAGCCGAGAAAGAAGAAAAAAACGTTCAGAAGTATTAGAGCACAAAGGGGAGCAAGGGTCGGTAGTGATTACCAACATGTGATTGCCACCCTAAAGTTGAAATAAAAAATGCCCTGCAAAAAAAAAAAGACAAAGTTTCAAAGTTACATACAACAAAGCCTCTTGTGGGTACTCTTCCAGAAGCCTTTGCAACTGAAGTCGAAAGAAGTTTGCTGTGTTAGAAACCATATATGAGGAGGCACAGACTATCAGTGATTACTATTTTAATACCAGGAATGTGTATCAATCTGCTAGAGAAGTACTGATGTTTGTAGACATTATGTAGTTTTGGTTTTCTTGGCGTAATTAAAAAGCAACAGATAAAACAAACAGTGGAAACTGCTATTCGTCAAAGTTAGCCCAAAGGCCACTTGAGTGAGCCACTGTTTATAAATTCAGAACAACAGATAATGTCGAGCAGTGGGAATTGTTTCAAATACGAAGTTAACTCTGAAGTGACCCACTGGGAAACTCGTTTCTTAAGTGAACGCATCCGTGCGAAAGTGTCCATTAAGTAGCTGGGAGGCGTAAGGAAGTCAAAAGAGCACGGACTGCATCACCCACTGAAAAGGTCAAGTCACTTTGGAGTCCTCTAATGAGACAGAGAGCGAGTTCAGTTTCTAGTGTGTCTACATTCGTCATGATGAGGCTTAAATTGTTCATCCTCTCTCTCTCTCTCTCTCTCTCTCTCTCTCTCTCTCTCTCTCTCTCTCTCTCTCTCTCTCTCTCTCTCTCGTGTCTGTTAATGTCTAGGTATTCATAACTAAAGCTAATCTAAATAAAATAATCATGCTCGTTAGTTAAAGGTGTGCCGGAGTATTGAAGGCGAGTGTTCGTGTGTGGGTGGGACGGGATAGTAATGCATGAGTAACGCGTTTTCTAAACTAGCTGATTAGGACTGACGCGACTATGGAAGGTCTCTAGAAGCGTGAGAATAGTACAGAAGCGTCGCATGTCTGTGCAAAACTGACATAAACAAGACCCTAAGAACTAAGGAAAGGACGCAGAAGAAGAGTGAGAATAATGGCGAATGCCGTCAAGGAAGTAAACAGCCCAAGAACGTTATGCACGATAAGGCTGTTTCGTCCCCCTCCCCGTAGGGGGGTAGTGCCGTTAGTGCACCTTATGCGGTGCACTGTAGGCATTACTTAAAGTTCTTTGCAGCATGCCTTCGGCCCCTAGCTGCAACCCCTTTCTTTCCTTTTACTGTACCTCCTTTCATACTCTCTTTCTTCCATCTTACTTTCCACCCTCTCCTAACAATTGATTCACAGTGCAACTGCGAGGTTTTCCTCCTGTTACACCTTGCAGACTTTTACTGTCAATTTCCATTTCAGCGCTGAATGACCTCACTGGTCCCAGTGCTTGGCCTTTGGGCTAAATTCTATATTCAATTCAATTCAATTCTATTCCGTCCCCCTGGAATGTGACGTACGATAGAGTCCGCCCGAAATGTTATGAGAGAGATTCCCCCTTGCTCGTTTTGGCGAACGGGGATCATTGGAATTCCATAATGTGTCACCCCCAGGTGGTATTTGAGCGAATGACATGGAGGTATGCCCCCACACCCACCTTCGTGTTAATCCCGAGTTCCGGTGTGTTTGACGAATAGCAGAAGTTGATGTGTTCACGGTAGAGCGAATTCTATTGTGGTGGTTTCGTACCTAGATACAGAAAATCCCCTAACAAACAAATTACATACTTACGTACATACATACATACAAACAAACACTCGCCCGGTCGCACACACACACACAACTACATACATACTGCGAATTAGAAGTACAAAAGCCGTTTATTTATCCAGTAATATTCACAACCTGTAATAAAACTCTGTTGGCCAAATTACCGTGGTAATTCATATTGCCTCGAATATGTACGCAGTACAATTAAATGTTACGGTAGTTTATTGTTGCAAATAGCCACTTTTAAAGCATCTTACTTATATTTCTTCAGCTCCTTCCGCTCATTTTTAAGACATTTCTTCGGCTCCTTCTCTTAATTTTTATGACATTAAAGATTGCAATGTTGAAGGAAATATCACAACAGCTTTTAATATTAATTGGAAATTTATGGTAGGCGTTTGTTTTAGATTACGATGGTTTTATTCCAGCACGGGCTCTTGCCCGTAAATGTGGAGTAGGGAATAAGAAGCCTTTTATGGACCTCTGGACGAAGTTTAAGACCTGTAGGCATGAGGAAAGCTGAAATTGGGAATTATAGACAGAAAAGAATAAGATTGTCAGACGTTCCTGTGCGTAAATATATTAAATTTCTCTTGCATATTTATATATACGCACTCGTGAAATTCCATCTGCCTTTGTATACGCAGTATGTTAATAGAAATTTGATACGCAAAGTTCGCCGGTGTTATATACATGTTTCTAACGGAATAGACTTTACTTTAAGGTATGTTAGCTCCAGAAAGAATGTGACATCAATGACTGCCGCATTGATCGTCATATTAGCCACTGCAAACACCTATACAGGAACCGGGTCACAAAGCTGGTCTCGATAATTCATATATATATATATATATATATATATATATATATATATATATATATATATATATATATATATATATATATATATATGTTACATATGTATACACACACACACATATATATATATATATATATATATATATATATATATATATATATCCTCCTGATTGCTGAGACACTTGTGGAATCCACTGTTTGAAGCCAACACTTCTCTAATTTTCGGAATCTCATGTTATCCTCAAAGGTAAACAAGAGTGACCTATTGCTCATTATTCCTTAAATAAAGTAAAATGATGCCTACTATCTGTTTCTTCCAAAATCATCAATCTTTCTTCGATCGTTACTTATCTCTCTCTCTCTCTCTCTCTCTCTCTCTCTCTCTCTCTCTCTCTCTCTCTCTCTCTCTCTCTCTCTCTCTCTCTCATATAATATGTGAGTGTGGATATTTTCTTCCTCTTTTCCTTTCCTTTCTCCAGCCTTGAGCATTTCTTCAGTGCTCTTTGATTCATGATTCCGTAGCCCGTAGTTCCAGAGCCGAGTAATTTATGTTTGAGATAAGGTGCTCGACGGCCATCAATTGTGGAATTCTGCTTGAAAGTTCCCTATCTTTCGTTTACTTCTGTTCTTTATATATATATGTATATATGTATATATGTATGTATATATATATATATATATATATATATATATATATATATATATATATATATATATATACAAACACACACACACACAAACGCCTGCTGAGATATACATCCACTGATGCATGAATTTTTAAAACAAAGGCCAACAATAGCAAGTTTTCACATTTTCACTGCAATCTAACACAGTTCTATTAAATTAAAAGCTCCATGAGAACAAATTAACATACATCCATACACAAGTATTATATACGTATATAACGTAATTGATAAACTGTATTTTTCAAGATACAAAAAAATACAAAAAAGGATCAAAACAAGGGAACTTTCGACCGTTTGCACAACGGTCGTCTTCAGCCAGGACGACCGTTGCGCAAACGGTCGAAAGCTGCCTTGTTTTTATCCTTTTTTGTATTTTTTTGTATCTTGAAAAATACAGTTTATCAATTACATTATTGTGGCTTTTTTACGCATCAAAAATAAAAAATCGACACATTTTAATCAGTTATTTACCTGTCATTTGCACACACAAACACACACACACACAC
>JANJGK010000038.1:23221776-23226034 GCA_039081455.1 Macrobrachium rosenbergii
GAGCTTAACTATCACAAACATCATCATTTTCTTCATTGCTGAAAGAAGTAAAAGCAGCAGGAGAGAAAGCAGCAGAAGTAAAAGTAGAACCGAGAGTAGCAGAGCTTCACTATCATAAACGCCACCATTTCCATCATGGCTGAGAGAAGCAAAAGCAGCAGAAGTAAAAGTAGAACCGAGAGTAGCAGAGCTTAACTATCACAAACATCATCATTTTCTTCATTGCTGAAAGAAGTAAAAGCAGCAGGAGAGAAAGCAGCAGAAGTAAAAGTAGAACCGAGAGTAGCAGAGCTTCACTATCATAAACGCCACCATTTCCATCATGGCTGAGAGAGAAGCAAAAGCAGCAGAAGTAAAAGTAGAAACGAGAATAGCAGAGCTTAACTATCACAAACACCACCATTTTATCATTGCTGAAACAAGCAAAAGCAGCAGGAGAGAAAACAGCAGTAAGTAAAAGTAGAACCGAGAGTAGCAGAGCTTCACTATCATAAACACCACCCATTTCCATCATGGATGAGAGAAGCAAAATCAGCAGGAGAGAAAGCAGCAGAAGTAAAAGTAGAACCGAGAGTAGCAGAGCTTCACTATCATAAACACCATCATTTTTACCACTGCTGAGAGAAGCAAAAGCAGCAGGAGAGAAAGCAGCAGAAGTAAAAGGAGAACCGAAAGTAGCAGAGCTTAATTATCATAAACAGCATAATTTTTTTCATTATTGAAAGAAGCAAAAGCAGCAGAAGCAAAAGTAGAACCGAGAGTAGCAGTTGCATAAACGACCTTGTTCCCACCATTCAGCTGTGAACGCCGAACCCAAGTACAACCCTTGGTTAAATCTTGACTCAGATACATCACGGAAACTGTCTCGTCCGCATTAATAAAGGCCTGTGACGTTGTCTGAGATTAGATCTCATGGTGGAAAAGGATTCTACTCACGAAACCCCACCTCTCCATTTTCTTTTCTTGACTTTCTTCTCTTGATGGTTTTTTTTTTTTTTTTGCAGCTTTTGTTTAGTTTGCTTCTAGTTTTTGGACTTGCTTGCTTTTCTAGGAGTTCTTTGAATTTTAATTGGTTTGTGGGTTTCTTGCTTCTTATAGTTTTTTTTTATGTATTGAATAAGTTTATCATTGTGTTTCTGTTTTGTATGTATGTCCACTTTATGAATTATGGATGTTTTGTATGTATCCGTACTAAATACTTTGTATACTGTAAATACACACAAAGACATTGATACTGTATTATGTATACAAAATATATATTATACTATATATATATACAGTATATATATGCACACATACATATATATAAACATATACGTATACATATATATATATATATATTCTATATATACATAAATATAAATACACACGCACACACACACACACACACACATATATATATATATATATATATATATATATATAGAGAGAGAGAGAGAGAGAGAGAGAGAGAGAGAGAGAGAGAGTGTGTGTGTGTGTGTGTGTATATGTACGTGTTTTAAGCTTAATTTATGTGTGTCAATGTCCATCATATACACAGCTAATGAGTATCATGACCTTGGATGTGAACTAGAAAGGGTATTTTCACACGCTCCTGAATGCAAGAGACAAAGTTCTCACTAGTCACATGTGGTTAATGTGCTTTATTTGTTGCATTTTAAAGAATAACGTTTATTTTTCTCATGTTGATCGTATTTTACATTAGCTGTGGTATTTTCTTGTACTGTACATTAGTAAAGTACTTGGATAATTTACAGATAAAAGACGCAAAGATATGTATATAAGAATTTATATGTATATATCTGTAGGCAGTATATATATAAATATTTGTGTACATACACACTGTGTATATATTATATATATATATATATATTATATATACTGTGTGTGTGTATATATATATATTATATATATATATATATATATATATATATATATATATATATATATACATATATTATATCAACTTTGTTATCTGAAAAGTTGACAAACTTTGCATGTCGCATATATACCAACGTTTCGCTTCAAGAAGAAGCATAGCCAAAATAAGAAGCCTTGACTATCAGAATAAAAGATTTATCACAACTTCTTCTTCTAAAACATGAAGGGAACGAAGTGCTCAGCTCCTAACCTAGACATCAGCCCATGTTAAATTGAGAGATTCAAGTTCACTGGTTGTCGTCAGAATGTTTTCAGTCCGTGATCATATTGCGCTTTGTTTCCTCGAATGTAAACAAAGAAAAGGTACCGGACCATGTTTTGTGTACCTAGAATATACAATATACAACTCTCTCTCTCTCTCTCTCTCTCTCTCTCTCTCTCTCTCTCTCTCTCTCTCTCTCTCTCTCTCTCTCTCTCTTACACACACACACACACTTACAATACTGTCTCAACATTAGAAGAGTGAAATTTACTTAAGAATAAGCTGATCTTTTTTTCTCAATTTGTTTATTTTTTCTATCGTATAAACGACTCTGAATGGCACTAATTTGATGTTGCTTAAGAATTAAATCGTTTAGAGCTGCTTTGTCGTGTTCCTCTTCTCTATGCTATATAAGTATTCGTATTAAAGAATAAAAAACTTTCGGGGTTTTGGTAGATCAGAAAATTCACCCAGCTTCCTGGATAGTCATACATGAAACGGAAATAATGTAGATAGCGTATAGTTAGCAAACGCCATATGAATTGTTTGACTTCAATGGGGTAAGGACTTGCCTCGTCGATGGCCCCCCTTGGCTTAATTACGATGTGATGGCATAGATTCTGAATAAGTATTGCCTTCTCTCTCTCTCTCTCTCTCTCTCTCTCTCTCTCTCTCTCTCTCTCTCTCTCTCTCTCAAAAACCTGCTGCAACCACAACAGTCTACTAATAACCAGGTACACAATTAACTGCCTCAATTAACAGAGGCCGACCCGGGAATCAAACGTGGGTTCTAAACTGGTGAGTCAACAGTGGCGCCATCGCGCTATAACCAGAGGGAGGGAGAGAGAGTGGGATTATGGGGGCCGGAATTTGAATACATATTACAATTTATATAAACCTCTTCTTTATAAATTGCAATGGTTACCGCTCATCGTACATTCATTGTGAAACCGTTTTGAAATGAAGTCACTGTATTTGGAAAGATCATCTTTTGGTTTACAAGTACAGCCACTTTGGTAAGGGGTTCACACAGACACATCTGGAACGGTTCTGTTCCAGTCGTTATTTCCCCCTATTGCACTGCAGTAGCGTCAATATTCTGGTACCATTTTAAACAAGGTCCAAGGGAAAGGACCCTGGTTTTAAAGACAGGCGTATAATGTCTTAGTCCTGATAGGAGGGCCTTGGAATGTCTTTCCTGTATCAGGGAATGGGGCGAAGAAGGAGTTGGAGAGAGTCTGTGGGCTTAGTTTTATTCCTTTGCCAGCTACAGGCTTCACAGTTTTGTTGGAACTGGAATATAGAACTTAGGCCAAAGGCCAAGCGTTGGGATCTGTGAGGTCATTCAGCGCTGAAATAAAAACTGAGAGTAAAGGAGGTTTGAAAGGTGTAACAGGAGAAAAACCTCGCTATTGCACTGTGATGCAATTGTTAGGAGAGGTGGAAAGTAAGATGGAAGAAAGATAATATGAACGGAGGTGCAGTAAAAGGAATGAAAGTGGTTGTAGCTAGGGACCGAAGGGACGCTGCAAAGAACCTTAAGTAATGCCTGCAGTGCCCCGCGTGAGGTGCACTGACGGCACTAACCCCCCTACGGAGCACCTGTCAACAGAAGGAGTTAAACCCATCATTGATTATGCATATGCTGCTCGCAGATGCAGTAGCCCTGTTTGTTGATATTGTAAGCATTTTTCAGTGATTGTTTGCTTGTAAATTTAGTTTTTCTTGCCTTGTTTGAACTGTAGGTAGCTTGACTTTCAAAATCAAATGCCAGTTTTCTTAATCGTTATGTTCTGCGATGTGAAATTTATGATGAAATTTTCTATAAATCAAAAGATAGATTAGAGGACGTCTCCAATGGACAGTAATAGCCCATACTCAATTCTGTGGTATATTTTTAGGTTTTAGTTAGTTTTCCTTTTTGTTTTCATATGTATATATATGTGTGTGGGTGTGTGTGGACATGTGTGCGTATGTAAATACACACGCGTGCGTGTATAAGTATCTAGGACCACAGAAGTGGCCCTTATTAAAAGAACGCCTTACCAGTTGGCCCTCATTACAAAGTTTAGGTAACAAGAGGGGTCGTGTTATCTTCTCGTTTAGCATGAGCAT
>JANJGK010000038.1:23226134-23255702 GCA_039081455.1 Macrobrachium rosenbergii
TTCATCTTTTCTTTTTTAAAAAGTGACATCTCATCTTTCTGTATTTCCCTTTGCCTCCTCGTACTCCTTCCTAATGAAACCATATTCTTTGATGAAGCAAGCTTGAATTTCAAGTCAATGGTCCCTGTGGGCTTGTTCCATATGAATAAGGTTCATCTTCCAAATAATAATAATAATAATAATAATGTATTTAAAAAGAGAATGTATTTGGTATTATTTATTATTTGTTGTTAAACAATATTTACGTGCATTTATCAAGTCTTCCAGTAGCTGAGCCGATTCCACTTGTTCGGACAGACTCAGGTCGCGGGTGAGATTTTGCGCGGAACGATAAAGGAATTTCGCCTCGTCCTTGGCATCTTTATTTGTTTTTTTATCGTCTAATATTTACCAGACTATAGAGGCTATCTATGGTAGATCTGATATCCTCATAGTTATATCGTAATAGATTTTTTTTCGAATTTTGAAGTGGGTAGTTTATGTTCATATAAAGGACTCATTTCTTTCAAAACGCTTCAGTTCCTCTTTCGTGCGGATTGACATAAACCTAGGCTTTGACAACAAAGGTTACAAGCCTACCCAGGAAAGTAAGGTAGGGCATGTGTTAATCAAATATAGTACGTGTGTCGCAATCAGCGACACAGATAACGCAGCCAGCTACGCAACAAGTAATTGTAAGAGCGCCCTTGAAATTAGGGCAGCTTAGGGCCACAAGTGAACGATAGTTTTATAGTCCGGTTATTTGTTACTTGTTTGTACAGTCACATATTGGCTAATTCTCGTGATTGGCTTAAGTATGTCCAATAAGATTTATAAGGGTTTTAGCAGTTTTGAGTGTTGGTTATACTCATATGAATATAAAAAATAAGTTTTAGACCGATTCTTCTTAAAAAATGGTTTCAAAAAGGGATCTGCAGTTTCATTTACATCTTTTAAGGAGTGTATGTCTTCCAAACATTTTTTCTGTGATTGAAATATTTGCTTTCTTTTGCTCTCACGTGTCTCGCTGAGTTTTAAGCACAGTTACAAAATATTTCTCATGTATTTTTCATATACATATGCGTATACATATATAAATATTTATAGGCTAACTGATCACGAAAATATGGAACGTGATGGATATATAAATAAAGGCAATACCACGAAGGAAAGTGAAACTCCGGAGTGGTTCTAGGCCTTTCGACTTACTTCGTGGTATTGCCTTTATATATATATATATATATATATATATATATATATTATATATATATTATAATGTCTTTTACTACACATTATTATATGGATCTAAGAAAAACAAAAGAAATATTCTCATTTTTATTTCCCTTACTTCTTGACTCTTCACCAGAGAGAGAGAGAGAGAGAGAGAGAGAGAGAGAGAGAGAGAGAGAGAGAGAGAGAGAGAGGATCAAATATCAGGTCGAGTGAACCTCTTATGTGACAGAGAGATCATCTCTTGGATCTCCTCGATTAAAGGGAGTTGGATTCTTCTCGGTGGAGTTGAAGGGCTATTTAATAGCTGCCAAGGATAGGACGCCATTCCATTAAACACTTTCACGGCTTTTCGATGATTGTGGCTAGTTTTGGAAAGGTTGTTGTTGTAAGTCGTTGTATTATTGGAAAGTAATGGTAGTTACTGGAATGATGTAGAATATTACGAAAAATAATTTTTTATATTGTGTAGATATGTACGTACATTGGGGACGACTATTATTATTATTATTATTATTATTATTATTATTATTATTATTATTATTATTATTATTATTATTATTATTATAGCAGTAGTGGTATCAAAGAAGATAAAACCACATACTTTAAACGGGTAATTTTCTCAATGCATAAATACATACACTCGTTAACTTATTATTATTATTATTATTATTATTATTATTATTATTATTATTATTATTATTATTATTATCACTACAAGCCAATGCTAATTAGAAATGCAGGACGCTATAAGCCCAAGGTTACCAACATGGAAACCGACCCAGAGAAGAAAAGGTAACTGAGAAGCAGAGAATACTCTGTGAAAGAGAAATAACCAAGAAAAATTAGATGGATAACAATAATTATTGTAACTGACAAAGTCAAATAGATAGAGATAAACTATGAACGTTGACTCAAGAAGTCAGCCAGCAAAATTATATATATATATATATATATATATATATATATATATATATATATATATATATATAATGTATGTATGTATGTATGTATGTATGTATATTACACCAGCTCCAATTGTCGGAACTCAAGTTCCAACAATTCAACTATAGGGTTAGGAATATCATTCCACAAGTTGGTCACAACAGGAATCACATCACAGTATGCTACTTTTCCATTACAAACATCCCTCCATCAGAAAAGCCTTACTTCAGAGAAGAAAATAGTTTAAAGATCATTAAATTCTCCAAGAGGTCCCAAATGGAGGAGGTCGTAAACTAAGTACTAAGTTTTCGTCACTTCTGTGATCTCAACAGAATACCAATTAAGACCCAGTCATACATACCGTATCCTAGTCGAGTTCGTCTTCCGTGCCCGAGTTCCGAGATTAATGAATTCGCTACATGGAAGCGCTCGCTGCCTGTTGGCGAGGTGCTGAAGAGACGTGATTTGTGTTATTGGTTTTCCTTGTCCATGACGAAGCCAGACACTTCATCTTCCCACGTTGTCCGACTTGCTGGGTTTATTTCAAGGCGTATTGCAGTTAAGGTGTGGGTCTATCAGCGTGCTTCCACACTACGGGTAAAATATGTCGACAACACATGTCGGCGGCTTATCGTTCACCACATCACAACAAGCTGAATACAAGCCTACGACCTGTTGGGTAGTTCTGACCAGTGCTTCGTACAATTATCCAGCTTTTGCCAAAGTTCGTACTCAACTTCCAGTCGCTGATGTGTTTTAAACTGTTATAAATATGCGATAAATTGCTAATATGTGTTTATGAAATGTTTTAATGTAGTCAGGGACACTCTCAAGGGTTGCATTCTCATTACATTGTCTGAAATTTAAGCCCACACGTCGTCAAACAGGTTGAATACAAGTCAGTGACAATATTGGCAATCCTAACCTGTGCTTTATACGATTATCCAGCATTTGCCAAAGGCTCTCATCGCCTTAGGGTTGTTGAATTGTTTTCAAATTGTTTGTGATATTTGTGTGCGATATGTTGTGTACATGTATATATGAAAATGTTTTGAAGTAGTGTAGACGTACCCTAATACAAACATTTCTCAGCGTTGGAAATGTTAATTGTGAAAAAACAGAAGTTAAATTCCAGGCTCTCGGTTAGATGAATTTGTCCTGAAGCTAATCTTCAGAGGAGTGATTGATTTGTTTTGTAAATCTTTCTGAAAATAAAATACGGGGTCCCTACTCATGACTGGAAGGTATACCTTTAGCCTTTTGTGCATGATCATGATTGTATTCATTATTATTTTATGTCGTTTCTGGTGTCATCACTCAGGGGCTAATGCCCCACATTAGTTCTGTTGAAAGTAAAAGGAATTATTAACCTGGCTTCGAACGCGTGTGACCTTTCCAACTGCGCCTCTCTGCCGTGGAACTGTTGGTCGATGATGCTGTTGCTTGGGAGTTTGTTTGACGGTGAATAATTTGTAAGTATTATAATAATAATAATATCATTAACATATATTATATAATAATCATTAGTCTCATTAGTATTATCACTGGCTCTCCAAGTCACCAGACAGGAGTTGGTCTCCTCACAACCTTGACTTCAGGACTTTTTTGTTTTTACCAGTTGTTTTTCTGTTTGCCAAAAGAATGAAGCTGCCGGCCCAAAAACCTTCTTCCTGCTCATTAAATAGGATTGGAAGCTTGTTGGTTGTGAGCATACATGTACACATTTGGCCCCCAACACTGACATGCTGTACATATCTACAGTATATATATATATATATATATATATACTATATATATATATATATATATATATATATATATATATATTATATATATATTGTGTCTCTATATATATATATATATATAATATATATATATATATATTATATATATATATATATATATATATATATATATTATACTGATAGAGAGGGCAGACATGAGTGCATTTTCAACGTTCGTTATGTGCAGTCTCATAATTGTCAGTATGCTTTGAGGATTTTCATATAATAACCTGTGAAAATGAATCCTTTTCCCCTAATGTTAAAATTTAAACAAACGCACTGCGAGTTAAATTAAGTTTAGTTATTTCCGTAATTAAGCGCAGGAAATAATAATGCATCAACGGAATTATGTCAGGTTTTATTTTTCAGCACAGTGAAGAATATGAATAGCAATAACGACGGAAACAAGTGTTCAACGAAGATACTTTTGAACAGATTTTTGGATTTGTGCCAGAAACTGGAGGGGGGGGAAAATACAACTTCGAAAAAGGATAGCAAAGCGAAACAGCCGTCGTTTTATCGCAGAACAAGTACAAACGCTGTTGGGTTGTGGGGGGAAACGCGTATATATATCTGCAGCGTGCAAAACAACAGGATGTCAGTCTGCACCAGATAGGAAAACTACACCGTAACACATAACCATATTCATTAGTCTTGATGATTCATTCATCATCATTCGTGCTCTGACAGCCGTAATTCATTCATTTTTTTTTTTAATATTCTGTTAGTCATTCATATATCCGACTTTGTATGCGTCATGCTCGCTGTTCCTTCATTCCCTCGATGGACGGGAGAATTTATAAACACTGTTCTGTTTCAATGCTCATCCAACTCTTATGATTCGTGATGCTTTTGACAATGGTAGATGCAGTGGGAACTGATGGGGGAATGACTACGCAAAAATACTACCACTGTACGCCGTGGTATGATGGCCTGAATGCCTTGATTCTCAAACACCATAAGAAAGAGGTATACTGGTTCTTGATATGGGAATTTTTTTTTTTCTGAAATATTAATAGGCACCAAACCATCTGACCTATCTTGAGAATTACGTAAGAGAGACATGTCGGAAAGGTGGACTTGATAACAAAACCCAGGAAGAGCAGGATTGAACATTCGATTGAGTGTAAGGACCAATATTGTATCTTGGTGACAAGGATGAAGAAACCTGGAAGGTAAAAAGTATGTCCTTTAGGCCTCAAAGATAGTACTTAGAATAGTTAAGTAGAGAATGAAGTAGATATTACACAAGTTGTTTGAACTGGTAGAGATCACTAACGCAAGAAACTCGCATATACTCAACATAAAAATGAGCTGAACGACAAAAATGGCTTGAATGCGCAGATTATCAACTTAGGGTTCAGTTTTAAGCCAGAAAGAAGAGCAAGAACATTCTTGTCGATGTTAGAACACTCACGTAGTTTTAGTTTTCTGTCAAAGAAAACTATTGAGATGGCTATTTGTCTGTCCGTCCGCACTTTATTCTGTCCACAGTTTTTCTGTCCGCCCTCAGATCTTAAAAACTACTGAGGCTAGAGGGCTGCAAATTGGTATGTTGATCATCCACCCTCCAATCATCAGACATACTAAATTTGCAGTCCTCTAGCCTCAGTAGTCTTTATTTTAAGGTTAAAGTTGGCCATGATCGATTCAAATATTCTTCATACTAAAAAAAAAACACAGTGACAAACATTGTTTGATAAGACATAACCTCTTCCATCAATCAGATATAACTTAGACCTCCTTTCATCCTTCTCTAATTCATCCATGAGCGTAAACATAAGAAAAAAAAATACTTCTTTTATGCAGGAGTAAAGAAATTCCAGAAGCATACAAGGAGTAATGATAGAATTACCGTCGATATTATACTGAGAAGATATATTGGCGTACACACACACACACACACACACACACACACACATATATATATATATATAATATATATTATATATATATATATATATTATATATATATATATATATATATACCGTATATATATATATATATATATATATATATATATATATATATATATATATAGTATATATATATATATATATATATATATATATATATATATATATATATATATATATATATATATATATATATATATATTCCCGGAAGTTACAAATCGTAAATTAAGCCTATAGCGACGTTCTCGACAAATATTAGCCCACTTCTCTTGACATCCTAAACCCTAGATTTTGCCCTCGAAAAACATGGCTGTGGTTTCGGGTGGTGTATATGGGCCTGGTAATTGTGTAAATAGCTCTCCTGATTTCTCGAAAATGATGATCTATAGGCACCGTGTGTCGGTGGTAGGAACACGGCAGGATAAGGGCTGACTATTATGTTCCATAGACAGTACTCGAGACGAGCGCAGCTGCGCTCGTATGCCGAGGTCTACTACTTTCATAGATGCAGCTGTATTTCTTCGCTTTGAAAGTTTATTTTACGAAATAATGTTCTTTTACTTTTTTTTTTCTCTTGGTGGCTGTGCCCAGATGGTTAAGGGCAAAAGGTCAGGTGTCGTCTCTTAAACACCCTCCTTCCTGGCGAGAGAGGTAATCAGGACTAATGCTTGATTCGAGAAAATTCGAAATAATCGTATGGGAATGCCACTTTACGACTCCTCAATTCTCGCTGCAACGGGGGAAGTTCAGATCCTTCAACGGCTGTGAAATGTGATTTATTTCGTAGTGCGTTTGTTTGTTTTCTGTGCTTTCTTTTCTTGAATGTGGAGCGTGTTTTGTTGTGTCTTTGTATATGTACAGTATATACATGAGTCATTTAGAAGTCATTCCTATTATCATTACAGGTTATTTTTATGTTGTTCAGTTTCCATGAGTAACTTCTTAGTTTTCTTTCCGTTTGTTAGAAAATTTAGTTTTAAATAATACATACATACATACATACATACATACATACATACATACATACATACATAAACTGTGCATTGGGGCACTCAACGTTCAGTCAGCTTTTATGTCAATTCATTGAACTGTCAAGAACAATCAATAGCTAACTTCCGTTGCCCATGTCAAAAACTGTAGGGTTATTCCGACACTGAAACATGATTCATGATGCTTGATGAAGTCAGGTTTTGCTCCGTCGATGACGTCAGTAATCTGACGTGTAGTGTTAGTCTCGTAACGTGTATTGTGCTTTTGTTTTGTTGCTATTGTTTTTATCGTTATCTTTAAAAACAAAAAAACAATGCGCTTATACCGTGTCCGCGTGGCGGCTGAGTAAGCATTTGTCTTGTCTGTCGTTACCGGCTACTTTTTCATGCTTTATTTCTTTGTTTGTATAAATATTTAGCAGTATCACGCGTCAAGATGTGTTCACAAGAGTGAAAGATATTTTATGCAATATTGCTTAGATTGTTAGAGTCGTCCACTTTCTTTTGTTATGCTCCAAAGACGACGCGTAATAATACAAAGTTAACACGCTTGACGACCTATTGACTTAATTTTTTTGATCTAATTTTGTTTAGTATTTTTTGCCAATATGACATCCAATACTAGACTGGAAATATCTGATGATGTCGCAAAGCTGTTTCGGAAGGTTTTCTATTTCTCTTTTCTTTCATTTTCTTTTTTTTTTCAAAGTCATTTTCCTGTGTTTCAAATTGCTTTTCTTTTTCTGAGCTTAAAGAATTTTTTCCTTGTTGTCATTCATTTATTCTTGTAAGTAGTATTGGCTTTTTGTTTTTGCTGCTGTTGTTGCTCATTTAGAGAGTGTTTTATTATATATTTCTTGTATTTATACTGCATAACAGTGCGCTTGATATCTGGTTATTCAGTCATTTTTAAAAGGTAATGTAAAATTCCTACTGACTTCATTTTCTGATGTAAAACAAATTTGATCTGAATATGACAATACTACGTTCTGCTTTGTTTAATTTTATTTAGTAACTTTGCATGAGGAAACCGTTTGCATTGAGAAAGAGAGAGAGAGAGGAGAGAGTAGAGAGAGAGTTTTGACATTTTGCGTATGTGTAAATTCTTGTTGGTAATGTTCATGCACAGGTTGATACACGGGAAGAGAGAGAGAGAGAGAGAGAGAGTTTGAGATTTGGCTTGTGTAAATTCTTGTTGGTAATGTTCAAGCAGCAGAGTGATACACGGGAAGAGAGAGAGAGAGAGAGAGAGAGAGAGAAGAGAGAGAGAGAGAGAGAGAGAGAGAGAGAGAAAGTTTTTGAGATTTGACTTATGTGTAAATACTTGTTGGCAACGTTCAAGCACAAATTGATACCCAGGAAAAGAGAGAGAGAGAGAGAGAGAGAGAGATGAGAGACGAGAGAGAGAGAGAGAGAGAGAGAGAGAGACGAGAGAGAGAGAGAGATTTGCATCGGCACCATAATAGCATCGGCTCAACCCAGTCAGTCATCATCGTTCATGAACGTGAACGTCCTCAATCACAGGGTGTCCACATGAGATTGATCGTGACTCGATCATGTTCCCGACCCTTCATGTTCTCGTCTGCTCTCTCGGTCTCCGTATCAAACGCCAAGATAAATACGTTGATTCATTTTCATGGCCGTCAACTGCTTCCACATTGAATAAAGCTTATGAATGAAGGAAGAATTACTTATAAAGGCAGTGTTCACCTCTATACATTCAGTAATGAATAAATGTGAATAATCCGAACTGTATCGGTTGTAGTATATCTGCAGCTTCGATATTCAGTGAAAATCTCAATAAACAAATAAAAAAATGCGCCGAAGAAACTTCGGCGCAATCGAGTTTTGTGTACATGCTGCTACAGCGTATAATCAAGGCCTCCGAAAATGGATCTATCTTTCGGTGGTCTCGGTATAATGCTGTATGAGCTGCGGCCCACGAAACTTTAACAACGGCCCTGTGGTGGCCTGTCCTATATCCTTGCCAGAAGCACGATTATGGCCAACTTTAACCTTAAATAAAATGAAAACTACTGAGGCTAGAGGGCTGCAATTTGGTATGTTTGATGATTGGAGGATTGGTTATCAACATATCAATTTGCAGCCCTCTAGCCTCAGTAGCTTTTAAGATCTGAGGGCGAACAGAAAATGTGAGGACGGACAGACAAAACCGGCGCAATAGTTTTCTTTTACGGAATACTAAAACTATTTCATTTATTAAATGGATACTGTAAAAATAAAAACTTTCGTAAGAATACATGCCTCTGAAAAAAAAAGTACACCATCTTTCCATTCCCTTCAGCTTCACGTTCGAGAACTGCGAAAACTCGTGTCTCATAAACTCAAGTGTAATTCAATTACATTCGAGAATCGCGGGAAGTTTGCATCTGTCTTTGCGAAGAGATTCCTGAAAACTCCCGGACCGGGGGGAGAACTTTCTGAGGAGATTTGATGTCAGGAATCTCAAGATTTTCCTCGACTGCATGCTACAGGAGTTTCGGTTCATATTGTATCGACCCCGTAGGTGGCGGGGTTGGGGGGGGGGGGGGTTGCGCACTGTAGGCATTACTTTAAGATTCTTTGCAGCGTCCCTTCGGCCCCTAGCTGCAACCTCTTTCATCCCTTTTACTGTACCTCCGTTCATACTCTCTTTCTTCCATCTTACTTTCCACTCTCTCCAAAAGTCGTTTCATAGTGCAACTGCGAGGTTTTCTTCCTGTTACACCTTTCAGACCCTCTTACTAACAATTTCCGTTCCAGCGCTGAATGGCCTCATGGGTCCCAACGCTTGGCCTTATGCCTAAATTCTATATTCCAATTCCAGTTCCATATTGTACCGTATTTACAGAGCAGATAGATAGATAGATAGAAAACAAGTTTCAGTTTTAGGCATGGTCTGGTCGCCATATGGCGGAAATAGCACAGGAGATGGCGACCAAATAAAACTCCCGTCCAAATAAAACTCCGTTCTTTCCCTCGTGCGCAATTTGCAACAAAAACAGGATTAGTGATGACGGGCAAGTGTTTTTTTTTTTTGTGCGTGTGTTTTTTTTTTAGCGTTGATGATGGCGGTGACGCATGTTTTGTTTCCTCTTGACGTGTATTTTCCTCAACCTATTCATTTTCGTACAAAGGACACAGGAAATATAAGAATATACTTTGTCAGCTCTCATTTGCATGAGTTTTATTTGTCATTACTTGTTGTTTTTTCCCATCAGTTTGCTTTCACAAACTTTTTAGTGCAAGTCTGATTAATTTAATTTTACGAATATGAATATTTACACATTAACACACACACACATTATATATGTGCATGTGTATATGTATATATATGTATATATATATATATATATATATATATATATATATATATATATATATATATATAAATATATATATATATATATATATATATATATATATATATATATTACAAAAGCAAAATGCCAAGTTCCATATCTTCTTGAATCAGTTATATATACATATATATATATATATATATATATATATATATATATATATATATATATATATATAGTATATATATATTTATGTATGTCCATCACCATTACATAACGTCATTAAAGCGTTATCACTTAATTAGATTCGCGAATTCCGTGATTTCCTTCGTCAAAAGTCTGCAGTTTTATTTCCGTCGTTGAAATGAGGGCTAATTACTTTGTTTAATGCTTTTGTCATTGTTTCCGACAGTTCTACTCTCCCGAATGAAGGAAATTAATAGTCAATTTACATTCAATTACCTCCTGAAGAAAATTATCATGACATCATATTGACCAATAAAATTCCTTTTATGTTTATATATATACATATGTATTATAAATATTCAGATACATATATATACATATGTATACATATTTATATGTATTATGTATACATATACACACATGTGTGTGTGTTTGTGTGTGAAATTTTCCCTCCCTGGATCACTGTAGGGACTCACTGTAGAAGCGAGGCTAGAGGCACTTAACCACAAGGACCGTATAAATTATATATGTATATATATGTATATATATATATACACATACATATATATATACTATATATGTACACACATATGTATACGCATACATGTGTTTATATATTTATATTTTTACATATGTGTATATGTATATATACGCACGTAAAAATATACATATGTATACGTGCATGTGTAATTTGTATACATAAAATCATACAAAGAGTGTGGGCACGTTCATTTGTTTGCAGCAGGCGAGGATAAAACGTGCGTATTTCTGAATAAATATATCAGGAAGTCTTTAAAAGATGTGAGAATCCTCTAATGCAGCGAATCAAAGATAATGCCTCCCTTGCAGCGTCAAGAGACAGCTGACGCCGGGAATAGCGTTCGTTTTCCAATGCGAAAATGCATTCCCATTTGTTCTTTCCTTTCTTTTATTTGATGGTGAGAACAGCTACTTACTAGTTCGAAGTGAGTGAGTTACCATGAAGAATGGAAATGACTAGGATTGTTCAGTTATCAATATATTATGGGATTTCAAGAATCTTACTGCCATTCGTGTTGGAGTAAAGTTGTTAAGTTTTAAAAATTCTGTAAGTTTTTAAAATGTATTTATTTTTTAATTCATACCTCTACTGTATGTCCCTTCGTTTATTTAATGCTTCATCTTGCTGTTATCATATCTTCATCTTTTCCACCTCTAAAATGACAACGGAATAAAGTAGGCTTAGGAGATCTCTTAGGTGAGATCGATAATACTGGCACCTGTCAAACCACCTGTTTCGTAAAAATACAGTATTCTACCGAGATTTGAAACTGTACCTTGCTGTAAGGCTTTGCCACATAAATATACCACATGGCTATTTAATGGCAATTGTCAACCCCAGCAATTATGAGGTAATTTCTCAGCCCCCTTGAATGTAAGATATTGCTGGTCAAGTGGCCCCAGTCTCTGACACTTGGGAATGGGTTTCCTATCTCAGTGCCGGGATGTGGAAGGTAATTATCCTCTATCCAGAATTCTTGGAAAGGAAGTCATTTTAAAGCTGGGCATTGTTTTCATATTTGTTGAAGAAGTTCCTTTTCGTCACAGGATGTAGTTTATTTTTATTTACGTGCATTTTCTGTTTCTTTTTCATAGTGCACTTTGTTTTCATATGTGTGATTTCAGGGTTTGAAAAATGTATAGATGGAATAAATTCTAGTTCGGAAGTATTTTTATTAGAAATGTTTTTTTTTTTTGTTAGTAATAAGTTATTCTAGCCAGTAACGTCCTTTCAAGTGTGGGTGGCCTTAGATTTGTAACAATCCATTTTCTCTCTCTCTCTCTCTCTCTCTCTCTCTCTCTCTCTCTCTCTCTCTCTCTCTCTCTCTCTCTCTCTCTCTCTCTCTCTCTGTAGTCGATGACATGCAGTCACTGTCTACCCCGTTTGATCTCTCTCTCTCTCTCTATAGTTGATGACATGCTGTCACTATCTACCACATTTGATCTCTCTCTCTCTCTCTCTCTCTCTCTCTCTCTCTCTCTCTCTCTCTCTCTCTCTCTCTCTCTCTCTCTCTCTCTGTTCTTGATGACATGCAATCACTATCTACCCCATTTGATAACACAACGTATTCTCAAAGGTCTCTCTCCACCATAGGTAACCCATTTCAAAATGGTCCACATGGAAAAGTACTCACACATGACCGAAATAGTCCCGTTTCATAAGGAAACAGTATTGCAGAAAGAAACTTTTTGCCATGAATTCTCCTCATTGGCTATTTAGCTGGCAGTTTTGAGTGTACTTTTATAACGTACTAGTCCCGTATAGACATTAGACTTCCGCAAGTGTGTTGTTAAGTTGTTGAATTTTTTGTTTTACGCAAAATCTTCGAGGAATGTATTTTACGCAAAATCTTCGATGAATGTTTGACGATACAGAATGGGTTATGCGTTCAAAAACACAAAATCGGAAACAAAAGCGACAGCTATGCATTTATAATTGTTTGTGTAAGTTTTTGTGTTTTGGTGTGAAAACGTATCATGTGTCAGCTGATTAAAAAAAGCATCATCTTATTATAAAAACCTGTAGATCTTATTAGAAAAACCTGTAAATCATATTATAAAAACCTGTAGATCTTATTATAGAAACCCATAGATCTTATCATAAAAACCTATAGATTATCTTATCAAAACCTATAAATCTTATTGTAAAAACCTATAGCTCTTATTATAAAAACATATAGATCTTTTTAAAAAAAACCTATATATCTTATTATAAACACCTATAAATCTTATAAAAACCTATAAATCAATAAACAGTTTATGCACCAGCGTCCCTAAGTCAAACTCCCCCCCTCCCCCCCAACCTTTTTTGGGGATTATGCATGCACCTACAAAAAAAAAAAAAAAAAAAGATAAAAAATCGTTTTTGAAGGCAGCCCATTAACGAACAAGAGAGGAAATAGGCTACCGGCTGCGGACGCTGTCATGGCGTTTGGAAAATATGTATAGAAAAGTGTATTGAGAAACTCTCGGGTAATGTGATATGAACGATTCCTCAAGTACAGAGATCATTTTACTTTTACTCACTCACGCGTGACAGCGGTCATGTTCCGCAGTCAGTACCTTGTGCCTCGTTTTTCTTCCTGAGAATGTTTAGATATGGAAATGACGAAGAATCATCAGAATTTTATATTTCAGTAGAGAGTTACGATATTTATGCCAAGCTAATTTCATTTAGCCATCGGTTTTACGGTTGTTAAGGTCATGGAAATGGAATGACATATGTTAGGATGAGACCTTTCAGTTGAATTTCTTCTGACCCATTCGCGTATTTAATCGACAGTCATTAATAACTAGGTATTCAATAAATGAAAATGGATGATTTTCATCCATTTACGCGTATATAAAAGCATTTTTAATTTGATGAGAGAGCCACAAGAAGGAAACAACAGGAAGAGGAACTGCATGAAACTAGTGACTCTGTTTGCGATGAATACTGCCCTGGTTGGAGAACGAATTGTCTTGGAACGCTTCAACTGAGAATCATTACAAAAACCACTTTTAAAGTCATTGTCAACCATTCAAGAGAGGTACTTATATTCACTTATAAGAACGTCAGTTTGTGTGCATTTAATGCTGCTCGTGCATTAACGTGATGAGTAAGTGTAAGCAAGCATGTATGCAATCAAGAGTTTTTTTTTTATTGTTTGCTTTAGTCTCAACTGCATTGTTTCCCAATTATTTAAAATGTTGAGAGATGTGTCATTCGACTAATAGTTCGAATACTGGTGCTTTTGATTGATGCTGACATTTTATTAATACCGTCGTTGGTTATGTTACGTAATAGACGAGTTCGAACCTTCGTTCTCCGTAGGGGGCAGTGCCATCAGTGCACCTCACTTGGTTCACTGTAGGCATTACTAAAGGGGTGTTTGTAAGCGCTCCTTTGCCCCTAGCTGCATCCACTTTTTAGCCTTTTACTTTTACCTTCATTTCCGCTTTCTTTCTTCAGTCCTGCTGTCCAACGCCTCTAACTGGTACGTCGTAGTGCAACTGTGGGGCTTTCTCCCAGTTCCACCTTTAGATCTTTCTACATCGTCTCCTTTCCTCAAGCGGTGCACTGTAGGCATTACTTAAGGTTCTTTTGCAGCGTCCCTCCGGCCCCTAGCTGCATCCCCTTTCGTTCCTTGTACTGTATCTCCTTTCATTCGCTTTCTTCCATCTTACTTTCCACCCTCTTCTAAGAATTGTTTCATAGTGCAACTGCGAGGTTTTCCTACTGTAACGCCTTTCAAACCTGTTAGTCTCAGTTTCCCCTGTCAGCACTGAATGACCTTATAGGTCCTAGCGTTAGGCCTTTGGCCTAAATTCTATTTCCCATGTATTCCATTCCCATCTCCTGGAAATGATAACCCCCACCTCGGAACAATATCCCTCATGAGGATTCGTCCACGGAACCTGTTCGTTATACCCAAGTTTGGAAAACACAAGGACTAAGTGAACCGCGCTCCATACTCAAGTGGTTAACTCCATTTTCCGTCTCAGCCGCGCAGCTGGCATGCACTCGCCGTAAGAAATATGGGGACCTTAAAATGTCTGCAGAAAATTGAACGTGGGCAGCTGGAGCCTTTGGAATTTCCTTTTCGATTACGTGTTCGGTGTGTTCCTAAGAAGGCTCTTCTTCTTCTTCGCGAAGGAACTTGTTTAAAAAAGGGTTAATTGAAAGGTCGGAGGAAGTGGAGGCTCGGTCCATAAAGCTTATTAGGTCTTCCTTAGTCATCCAGCTTTTGTGCGAGACTCGTCATTTCGTCATAATGTTTATTATTATTGTAATTATAATTATTACCAGTTGACGACAAAGAAGCACAGGGGCGCGGCCTTTCATCTCGTATTATAATAGTGTTTGGTTGTTTTTCAGTGGAAATGTTGCAATTCAGTTGTACGATGCCTTTGTCCAGATGATCACGAAAGAAATGGATAAAAATTAAAAGAAACAATTTAGAAAGATTGTGTACCCTGCTTCGTCACGCAGGTTTTTCATCTCTTAGCATTTTTACAATTGCTACTGCTACTACTACTACTACTAATTATTATTATTATTATTATTATTATTATTATTATTATTATTATTATTATTATTATTATTATAGTACAAAAGGAACAACGTACCCCTCTCTTAGCTTTTGTACGATTGCTACTACTACTAGTACTACTGTAATTATTATTATTATTATTATTATTATTATTATTATTATTATTATTATAGAACAAAAGTAACATCGTACCCCTCTCTTACCATTACTACTACTACTACTACTACTACTACTAATTATTATTATTATTATTATTATTATTATTATTATTATTATTATTATTATTATTATTATTATTATTATTATTGTAGTACAAAAGTAACAACATACCCCTCTCTTAGCTTTTGTACAATTACTACTTGTACTACTACAGTACTACTAGTACTAATTATTATTATTATTATTATTATTATTATTATTATTATTATTATTACAGTACAAAAGTAACAACGTACCCCTCTCTTAGCATTTGCACAATTACTACTTCTACTACTTCTACTAGAACTAATTATTATTATTATTATTATTATTATTATTATTATTATTATTATTATTATTATTATAGTACAAAAGTAACATCGTACCCCTCTCTTAGCATTTGTACTACTACTACTACTACTACTAATTATTATTATTATTAGTATTATTATTATTATTATTATTATTATTATTATTATTATTATTATTATTATAGTACAAAAGTAACATCGTACCCCTCTCTTAGCATTTGTACAATTACTACTACTACTACTACTAGTAATTATTATTATTATTATTATTATTATTATTATTATTATTATTATTATTATTATTATTATAGTACAAAAGTAACAACGTAGTCCTCGTTTCCTCATCCTAAAAAATGCTGTACAATGAAGCAGATGAACGGATAACGAGTTCTTATCGACATGACCTTTCACAGGCCACGTAGTGAGACTCTTAGAAAGAGACGCCCACTGTTAATATTCAGTTGGGCTGACATTTTGCTTTGACGCTAATCGGGGTGACAGTAAATACAGGCGGTTGCTCCGAAAACTGTACGCGTCATGGTGCCATGACGTCATCACGCTGAGTACGTTGACTGCGCATGCGATTCTGTGTCGTCATTTGGATAGTTCAGAGATTATGTTTTATTTACTCTCCGTAAGGGAGCAGTGGCATCAGTGCACCTCGTCCGGTGCACTGTAGGCATTACTTAAGGTTCTTTGCAGCGTCCCTATGGCCCGTAGCTGCAGCCCCTTTCATTTCTTTTGCTGTACCTCCTTTCACATTCTCTTTCTTCCATCTTTCTTTCCACCCTCTCATAACAATTGTTGCATAGTGCAACTGCGAGGTTTTTCACCTGTCATACCTTTCAAACCTCTCTTCTCATCTGTTTCTCTTTCAGCGCTGAGTAACCTCATAGTTCCCCGGGCTTGGCCTTTGGCCTTAAATTCTATATTCCATATTCAGTTCCTATATTCTATGTGAGATATTAATTAATTTAATAATGGTAGTCGATTCCTCTAAGGAATAAAAATCCTTGCGAAGGGAAACGATTGTGTTTATAGGTAAATGTTTACGCCTCAGTAATTGTTCCATTTTGAGCTCACGCAAAAATCTCTCCAGCATTCAGCGAATAAGAGCCTGCGAATTATATTCATTTCCCCCGGCTCAGCTTGCGGTATTGGCATCTTTCTTCCTGCCGAGAGTGAAATCGATTTTTGTTCTCACTGAAAGAGAGAAAGGGAGGAATTAAATCATGTTTCGCAAACCAATATTGCTGTGGACTGTGGGGTCCAGAGTAGGGAAAAAGCTGTTCTTTGTGCACTGAGGTTTGGGCGGTGTTCTGGCGCTGGAAGTACAATTTCCTGGCTTTTAGTCAGTGGAAGCCGACCATGTGATTCAAACATGAATTAAACACATACCATAGAATGTTTGTAATTTAAAATTCGACGAAAAGAACACTTATTTGTTTATACCAATGGTCCTGCAAAAAAATTTTTTATACCAATGGACCTGCAAAAAAATTTGTTATACCAATGGACCTGCAAAAAATTGTTTATACCAATGGTCCTGCAAAAAATTGTTTATACCAATGGACCTGCAAAAAATTGTTTATACCAATGGTCCTGCAAAAATTTGTTTACCAATGGACCTGCAAAATATTGTTTATACCAACTGACCTGCAAAAAATTGTTTATACCAATGGACCTGCAAAAAATTGTTTGTACCAATGGACCTTCAAAAAACAACTGAAAACTAGATTTCACTATGTAATAATGAAAGTTATTTTCTGAATTGAAAACTATACAAAACATACTATTTCCAAAACAGTAATGTTATTAATATGGACAATTACAGATCATGATTTTCACCTTTGGATGAAAATAAGTTCCTTCATGCCCAATCTTCTCCCGAAACTATTCGCAATCTCTTTAAGTTCTCTATCAATGCAGAATCGCAATGCATACCAAACTCACCTTTCCAGACGTTGTTGGAGTCAATGAGAACTAAACACACTCCATGAATACCAAGGAGGATTTCAAAGGAAAGTCGGTCCCCAGTGCCAGGCAGCATCAAGCAGCGCGTATGTCGTGGTCCCGATAAAAGCGAAAACTTTGCCGGATACTTGGCAGTTTATCTTTGGTGGAGGAAGGGATCCAGGCAGTGAGCCAGACGAACCAGCGACGGGTAATCAGTCCACCAGACGCCCTCTTTGTTTCTAACAATCTTAACCTGCGATGGAAAGGTCTTGCTCCGCTTTCTGGGTATGGAAAGAGATACGTGCAGACCAGGCCAGTTGGGTAAAGGAAGACTGAAGCGGCTGCAGTTGTTAGTTTCAGAATTCTGTACAAGATTTATCACTAACCGAAGCTCTTAGTTTATCTTGCAGATACAGCTTCATGTATATAGAGTACTTTTTATATCGATTCGTTTGGCTGGTTTGGTTTTATGAAATTTAGATTGTTAAGGCAAGCATTTGGGCATTTTCTGTCATTCAGCTCTTAAGACAGTAAGACAGTGAAAAGACTGAGGAAAGGAAGCTGGAGCGAAGGGCTAAAAAGTGGGTGCAGCTAGGGGCCGAAGGGATGCTGGACACACCCTTTAGTAATGCCTACAGTGCACCCTGCTTGATAAACTAACGGTGATAACGCCATACGGAGATATATCGATTCGTACCATTATGTTCACTTTTAGCTAAACTTTGACTGGAATTGGATGATGTGTCTGATCTTAAAGTTGAAACAGGTTCTCATAGCCACAGTGACTTTATAAGCTTTGAAAACTCTCTTCAATGAAAGCCTTGAATCCAAAATAGGAAACAAATAAAGAAACTCTCCCTTGGGAGGTGAGATTCGAACCTACACACGCGCTAGAAAAGTGAGGTCATCGCCATGCCACTGAATCATCACCATCATATGTAAATTAGGCTCTTACTTATTGATTCCCCCTTTTTACAAAGTCACTTTTCACTGAATAAATGAATAAAAACTTTTTTAGAGGAGTTCGAGCACACGTACTCGGAATGTGAGGTTGATGCAAACCAGCAGCACTTCGAAGATTTCTAAGAATTTATTTAATTTTGTTTAAGTTTGTTTACATTTTTACTAGATCCATACAGTATATGTGAATGAAAAGCTAACACACATTAAGAAATAAGGATGGAGCTAGTCGGCGTATCTGACCTTAGCGTATTATGAACGAACAAGCTTAGAGGGTCACTTATCCCTTGTTTTTGTGTCATGAGAGGCTAATGCAGAACGCATTTCTCATCCCTACCCAAATCTGAATCATGTCAAAGGATGAGAGAAATTCAGGAGAAATTCTACATCTTATATTTTTTTGGATTTTCCTACCAAAAATAGTAGGAATCAAGAAGGCACATATATTTCCATAGATCTGGTACATGTCATTAATAGATTTCATATAATCTATTTTTCAGCCATAAAGCAAAATCTGCCTAACATTTATGCTAAAAGAATGAAAACGATTACATTTTAGCTCTCCGGATAGTATTTAGTATGACGTATGAGATGAAATAATTTCTTATCCTTTGTTGTAGCGTTGTGGGGTAGCGATGAAACCCACTTTTAGTTTTCTGTAAAGGAAAACTATTGTGCCGGCTTTGTCTGTCCGTCCGCACTTTATTCTGGCTGTACTTTTTCTGTCCGCCCTCAGATCTTAAAAACCACTGAGGCTAGAGGGCTGCAAATTGGTTGTTGATCATCCACCCCCCAGTCATCAAACATACCAAATGGCAACCGTCTTGCCTCAGTAGTTTTTATTTTATTTAAGGTTAAAGTTAACCATAATCGTGCATCTGGCAACGATATAGGATAGGCCACCACCGGACCGTTGTTAGTTTCATAGGCCACGGCTCATACAGCATTATACCGAGACCACCGAAAGATAGATCTATTTTCGGTGGCTTTGGTTATACGCTGTATCGGCTGTACAGAAAACTCGATTGCGCCGAAGAAACCTAGAAGCCTGACTTATTTTTTTTTCCTTATATTTTCAAAGGATTTCGGTGGAAAGCGTATTGAAATCATCAGGATTTCGAGAGCTAAGCGTTTCTGTAATATAATGCAATTTATTTATACAGATTTGATGAACGTGACTAATGCTCCCGTAATCATGAAATTCGTTTCAGCAACTAGAGCCTGAGATCGATCCTAGCGGGAGCCACTATTTACGCTCATTTCGAGAAAACTGAACTATGAATGTGGCAGTGGGTTGACTGTGGTAGGTCGTAAGCAGGGCAAGGAAGGCCAGGCCACAGGTCTAGGAACCTCATCTCCAAAAGATTTGCTGAGAATTGGAGAGTAAGTACTCTCGGAAAATGGTGTTTATACAGTTTATATATATACTATATATATATATATATATATATATATATATATATATATATATATATATATATATATATATATATATATATATATATATATACATGCACACACACACAATGTGTATGTATATATACTGTATATATTATATTATATATTTATCACAGACATTAAGCTACAGATTTCATTTAGCATCCAATTCGCCCTACCTGGGATATAATACCGAAGGGGACTTATAATTGATAAGTATATCGGAGGTAGGGCGAATTGGATATTAAATGAAATTTGTAGCTTAATGTTTGTGTATATGAAATGTCAGGTGATGTGATAAACATATATATATATATATATATATATATATATATATATATATATATATATACATTTATATATTTATATATATATATATATATATATATATATGTGTATATATATATATATATATATATATATATATATATATATATATATATATATATATATATATATGTATATTATGAAACAACCACGACGGAAAAGAGAGAATTATGGGGCCGTCAACTGAACCATCCAAACGGCAATTGTGATTCATAACCATTACGTGGATCGTAGCTCCCGCTGAAAAATGCCGGTTAGCCCCAGAACTTCGGCGAGACGTGCATGCTCTTGGAATATTACTCTCTCTCTCTCTCTCTCTCTCTCTCTCTCTCTCTCTCTCTCTCTCTCTCAACAGTTCGAACGACCTCCTGCTATAGAGCAGTTCTGCTGAATTATGCCTGCATGATTTTGAGGCATTTCGCTCCGGGAATAATGCCATTACGTGGCATGGGGTAGCCATCGGAGAGGCAGTTTGCCTTAGCATTAAACTTACCCTTTATGCGAGTGTCTGGGAGTTTGTTTCTGTTTGTACTCTGTTAAGTAGAATGTACTGACGATTTATTTTCCATTCCAGACAGAATTTAAATTTGTATGTTCAGTTTCATTTCTGATTTGTCCCTGGGCATAAAATGCTCTGAAAATAGATTTTTCTTCACAGCCTTGGTTATATTTGTACAGAATATTTCGTGATGAGGACTTTACCTTAGCTCTCGTTAATACTTGGATTTTAATCGAAATGAGGAAATTATGTTGGACTAGAACTTCCTCCTCTTTGTTGTTGCCATTTTATGGCATTCATTAAAACATTTCTTTCCAAACTGCGTTTCTGAAGTAAGGATTTCCAGGTACTTAGCACGCATTGCTAATTTTTGTTCCTCGAATGCTCTGTAATGACTTCCATTGTCTTTTTACTTTTCCCGTTCTTAAATTAGAGCGAATTGGTAATACTGCGTAAAGAGAAGAAAAATTAAATGCACGAAGTGGGATTCCTTGGTAAAAAAAACCGAAAGAGATGCATTAATCGCGTTTCATTTAATTTTCTCTACATTTTCTGAAGTGTTGGGGAATAAGCTGTGGCAGATAAAATGGAAGGGTTTTATTTTATTTAACGCTTTTCGATACACACCTGGAATTTGAAGTTGAAAGATATGGTCAGTAACACACACACATATATATTATATATGTGTATATGTATATATATACAGTACATACTTAGATAATCGAAATCACCATACTCAAGGAATAACTTACACCCAAACGGAATTATAACTGATGAGGGCTTCTGCCCGAACAGGATTCGTGCCGTGACCTTTGGTATGGAAACACAATAGACAGTGACCTTGACCACCCGATCGTCACGAGAGTATAATTTTGTATTTACTTCACCATAAGGCATCTAGGAACGAAGTAGTCATCACCATGGCCTTCTTACTAGCAATGAACCACTCCAGTTGAATAGTTACCAGATACAAATTCTAGGCCTAAGGCTTTAATAGAACATATTCATAATATGTCATCATTGCCTGAGAGAAGCTGGAATCCTTTGAACTTTTTTTTTTCTTTAGAGTGGGGGTTAACGCCAGAAGGATACATCTTTCCAGTTCTCTGCAATAGTCTAGGAATGAGGTTGCGTGCCCCACGCCTTTTTCTTTCATGACTGAGTCAACAGATGGTCAGCAGACTGGCAGTGACCCACGAACCACGCAAAAGCTAGCCTAGAGCTCGACCTGCAGTACATTTGCTCATACGAGGTGAAACACTATATGGAATGCATAGCTGGGTTCAAGATGGTGGTTATGGTGATGTGTATGAAAGGGGGGTCAACTTGTTGTTAATGGGACTTTGTTGGGATGCTGGAGAGATGCTGAGAGCTGGGTGTTATAGCAGTAAGAGGTTGAAAATGGTATGTATTGCTCTAGCTTGTACTTGGGACCAGTTTCCTAACTGGGAGGACTGGATATGTATGAAAAAATAGTATTGTAGTAAATAATAATCAACTGAGTTAAATAATAGACAAATTAACGACTAATTTCTAAATTTTGTTTCATTATTCCTAGACTGTCTAACATTTGACAAATATTAATTTTATTCAAAACTTTTACAGGCTAGATTTTGGCTGGTTTTTTTTTTCTTATTTCCTGTCATCTCTCCTTGCAATAAACGTTCCTCTAAGAGATAGGTATATTTTCCAGTTTGGGTTAGGCCTACTTTTTTCCTATCCCATTTTTTGTCCTTTCTCCTGAGATAAGGCTTTTGGGCGGACGTTCCATTGGCCCTCCCATATAGAAAAGTTATCCCCATAGGACGCTATTCAGAACCAAGGTCATACTAATACTTTCGTTTATTTCTGAGCTGCATTGAGTTTCAAATTGTTCAATATCCCATAGACAATTAGGATGGTTTTAGATTTTAACAGTTGTTTCTTTTTTTTATCAACATTAGTGTTGTGTTTCCGATCTTTGGTTTCATTATCAGTTTTGTCTTGTGATCCTTTCCTTGACATTCTGTTCCAGTTACAGGGAAATTATGTCTGTCCGAATGTTTATGTATGTATATATATATATATATATATATATATATATATATATATATATATATATATATATATAGCTGAGAGTGTAGGTGGCTGCTATCAACCGAGGCAAACAGGACCAAGGGCAGAGGAAGACGTCCATAATAACGGCATAACTTTATTTGTGCTTACGTTTCAAGACATCTGTCTCATTATCAAAGCTGGAATAAGTAAAATATAAATATAAATCAGACTCATACTTAAAATTACAATCAAAATATAAAAAAAGTTATACAAAAGAAAGACAAAATTAAGATTATTCCAGCTTTGATAATGAGACAGATGTCTTGAAACGTAAGCACAAATAAAGTTATGCCGTTATTATGGACGTCTTCCTCTGCCCTTGGTCCTATATATATATATATATATATATATATATATATATATATATATATATATATATATATATATATATATATATATATATATATGTGTGTGTGTGTGTATGGAAATGAACACATGGGAACGTGTTTTCACAGAAATAAATTTCTGACTCACCACGGGACCGAACCCCTGTCTTTCGAGTAAGAGTCTAGGGCATTAGCAATTCGAGCTCAAAAGTCAATTTCTGACTCAACCGTGGTAGTCAGAAAATGACCTTTGTGCCCGAATTGCCAATGCCCTGGACTCTCACTCGAAAGAGTGAATCAGAAATATATATATATATATATATATATATATATATATATATATATATATATATATATATATATATATATATATATATTATATATATATATATATATATATATATATATTATAAAACACTTGTACTTTTACGACAGTGATTTGAAGCCGGTGCAAAGCTACCAGCATATCTGCTCGTCTCAGTGACCCCCAAGGCCTTGACGATAAGACCCAATCAGAATTATTGGTTAACAAGACCAACTGCATGGAAAACGGTTGTTCTACATTAACCCCACGCTGCTCCTGGCCTCCGGTTGTTTAGAGCGCGCGTTTGTCTCGATTGTGGAGGATGTACTGCCTTCTATTTCTGACTGAGTAGAAGAATTGGCTTCTACTTCTCTCTCTCTCTCTTTCTCTCTCGATTGTGGAGGATGTACTGCTCTTTTATTGTCTGAGTAGAAGAATTGGCTTCTACTTCTCTCTCTCTCTCTCTCTCTCTCTCTCTCTCTCTCTCTCTCTCTCTCTCTCTCTCTCTCTCTCTCTATTGTGGATAAAGTACTTCTCACTTATTATCTGACCGAGTAGAAGAATTGGCTTGTACCTCTCTCTCTCTCTCGATTGTGAAGGAAGTACTGCTCACTTATTGTCTGACCGAGTAAAAGAATTGGCTTGTTCTCTCTCTCTCTCTCTCTCTCTCTCTCTCTCTCTCTCTCTCTCTCTCTCTCTCTCTCTCTCTCTCTCTCAGCGTTACGTCATTTTGTGGTGGCTGTAGTGGTAGTTCCTTGTTCCCATTTCCTGAAGGAAATTCTGCTCATTTAGAGCCCACCTTCATGTAAATTCCCTTCCCAATGTGATCTTGTTACTTTACCCCCTTTTAATTGCAATCTCTCTTTTAACGAAGGAGAAGGTTGCAATATTTAAATGTATTCTTGTTTTATTGCATAGTGTGCATACACTTGGTGGAATTGTGGCAAAGCATGTAATTTCTTTATATATTATTCTGGGTGACTAACCCTTTCCTGATATTTTTAACGAATGGCATCGAACAGTTCGATTTAGAATTTGTCTCTCTTTGAATCTTCGTTAACTGTGGCTATAAACATCTTAAAGGGAAATAGACTGAGCTATTTCTTTCGAATATTTGTTAAAACCAGCCACAGTCTGGTGATATATTGAAAATAAGCTCAGTTTCAGTAGATACCAGATATTTTTTCTGTTTTGATCATTTTATATCCTGCCGGAGCCTTCATATCCAAAATGCCCTACAACAAGAAGAAAGTAGCGATGCAGAACTAGGATTCAAGGAAAGTACGTGGAGGCCCGTGATAACGCAGACGAAGGCGACCTGGGAAATGGTATCCCTCCTCAATTTGCTTTCATCTGCAGCGATCAGAGCTCTTGGCGGAGTCTGCGATGAAAAGTTCTAATTCAGGTCTTTTTGTCTTGGGGCAAAGTGATACCAGTCTGTCTAGTTCTTTCTTTCTTTTTTTACCGTTTTTTGATAAAGTTTTCGTTGTTGTGTGTATATACCCTGCAGAGTCCCTTTGTCACGTGGACTCAGTTTTGTGAAAATGCTTTCATTTTTACAAATACGTGCATACATACACAAAACTAATTCTCTCTCTCTCTCTCTCTCTCTCTCTCTCTCTCTCTCTCTCTCTCTCTCTCTCTCTCTCTCTCTCTCTCTCTCACGTGTACAGTTACATAGAATTTACCGTAGCACTTTCTCAGACGTACAGTTTTTGAAATGAATCATTTTTAACTTTATTCCTTTATTTTTCTTCTAACTTTTGCCATACTATCACTCAAAACGGGCTGGTTAAGGAAGAAAAGGCAGTTCGTGAATTGAACAGTTTTAAATTGCCAAATGAAAAAGATAAACATGTTACAAATGAATGTGATGTTTTCCTGTCTCTATTCAGAATTGTGTTAATGAAATATTTTCGCATGTTCCTTCACATGGAACTGTGTCTGTGGTGTAGATTAGACAATAGCAACTAATATTGAGTAATATGCAGAAGTATATTTCACTGAGGATGTATTTGTATTTTTTGGGTGATCTGTACTGACCAGAAATATAAGTTTGCGTAAATGTATCATCATTGAAATAAAATCTGTACCCTTAAAGAAAGTGTAGCTTGAGAGAAAAACAATAAAATGATAACTGGCTCTCTGGTTGGGTTTTTATGACCATCAGGAACATTGCCCATAGAATCAAATTTTATCTTGCTAAAGAACGGAATTGTCTGTTGGTCAAATAAAGATGCATCGCTTCTTGATCATTTCATGAACGTGCTTGATTCCACGTCAGTAATCCAGTGATTTATATTTCCTGGCATGTAACCTATTCATGCAGGTACCCTCATTGCTGTTACATATTGTTATCCTGTTGTTAATCGTAATGTTTGTCGTTTTGCTGTTAAACGTGAATAAGAGCTGTATGCAGATGATAACTTTTGTTCATTAGGTGCGTGATTGTTGTGTCGTGCACAATACACTCATATTCATATGGGAAAATTGGTAATGCAGATCTTAGCCACACGACAGGTTCACAGAGATTCAATTCGAAATGGACAGTTCTGGATATCAGATGACATTGGCGCTCATAAATAATTAGATAATGTTTTGTGAAATTTGAATAGATGATTTCTTGAATTCTAAGTTAATATAATGGCATGTGCATTTATAATGCAGGTTTAATCGTCATATACATGCATATTTATATATATATATATATATATATATATATATATATATATATATATATATATATATATATATATATATATACCCTATATATGTGTGTATATATATATAGAGATATGTATATATATATATATTTGTCTGTATGTATGTATATATGTAGATATATATATGAATAGATAGAAAGATAGGTATTGCTATATACTAACATAATATAAATGATGTTTATCTATATATCCACTGTTATACTTCAGTTACCGTTAATAATTAGCGTTCTAAGATAGTACTGTACTTCTCACTGTTATCAGTATTATTACCTCTTCCAGGAGGTTAGGTTATTGGTTTAGTTAGTTGGCCATCCGTCTTTCTGTCTGTCTGGTTGCCTGTCTGTCTGTCTATTGGCAAGATCGCGAGGAAATGGTGAGCAGATGTTTATGAATTAGCATAAAAAGATTTTGACGGATGAGACTGTAAGAAGAATTGGTTACTGAATCCGTCAGAATGACCTAAGTAACACAGATGACAGTAGGGTTGAAAGGGGAGGAGGTACAGTGTGGTTTCAGATAAGGAACCCCCCTAGCGGGGGTAATGCCGTCAGTGCACCTGGTGCGGAGCACTGTAGGCATTACTTGAGGTTCTTTGCAGCGTGCCTTTGACCCCTAACTACAACCCCTTTCGTTCCTTTTACTGTACCTCCTTTCATATTCTTTCTTCCATCTTACTTTCCACCCTCTCCTAACAAATGATACTTAGTACAAATGCGAGGTTTTCCTTTTAAACTTTTACTGTCAATTTGTTTCAGCGCTGAATGACCTCTTTGGCCCCGGTGCTTGGCCTTTGGCCTTAATTCTATATCAAATTCAATTCAGTTCAATTCAGATAAGGAAAAAAAGTGCGAGAAGTTTGAGAGTAAAGAGAACCAGCTGTATGTTGCATACATGGACCTAGAAAAGGCTTATGATACAAATTTTTTATAGAGATGTAATTTGCAAGATGAGTTCGAAGAAAAAAATTTACGATGGAAATGAAACGTATGTTCGAGTTTGTAGGTAGGAGAGTGACAGGTTTGGTGTCAAAGTTGGGGTTAGACAAGTGTGAGTTGTCTCACCCTGGTTATTTATTATCTTTATGAATAGAGTGATGCGAGAGGTTAAAGAAAAGACATTAGATGTAGCTACAAAGTTGTGTGACAAGGCAGTGAGTTTTGAATGGAGTGTGGAAATGGCTTCATATGAGCCTTTTCATGTAGGTGTGTGGTGTGGCTGATGTTGTAGAAGTTTCTTACGCAGGAGCTCATCACGATTCATTAGTTAAAGTATGAGAGTAGCAGTAACCATTCTGTTGTTATCCCTGGAATTCCTATATAAAGGAATGTGGATTCATGTTGAAAAAATAACATTAAACACCATTTTGCATACTTGCCATGCCTATTGTCTTTATAAAAAAATTAAAATATGGAAAATGTGTGGTTGAGAGAGAGAGAGAGAGAGAGAGAGAGAGAGAGAGAGAGAGAGAGAGAGAGAGAGAGAGGGCGGGGGGGGGGGGGCCGCCTGTAAAGCGCGATGTGGCGAACGGAGCTCGACAGCGATCTCATGCGATAGAGCGATGGTTTTCATGCAGTTGGGTCCTGGTCAGATAACGAAGTTTATCTTCACGGGTGGAATCGTTCGGCCAGTGAGGAACATAGCAACCAATTTAAAGGTTTCATTTTATAGGTGACCGACTCGAATAGTGTATGCACTGGGTAAATTCGTTGTCTGGCTGGACCTTCTTTGTTTGTATCCCAGTTCTTCGCTTGGTGGTTTTTTTTTTTTTTTTTTTTTTTTTTTTTGTATTTCTCGAAGGGTCTGTCTGTTACTCAACGGATTCTGAGGTACTTTCGGCCACTCACTGCTCAAGACAGTGAAAATTGGGAGCTAGAGTGGTTGGACAGCGAGACAGAGAGATCCAGAAAAGAAAGAAGTACAATGATCTAAAGGTGGAACTGGGAGAAAACCTCATATTACACTAAGAAGTAATAGCTAGAGAAGTTGGACAAAAAGACTGAAGAAAGGAATAAGGAATGGAGATAGGTTAAACTGCTAAAAGGTAGGTGCAGTTAGTGGCCGGAGGGACACTACAAAACCCTACATTGCACCACGTAGGGTGCACTGGACGACACTAACGCGTTCTTCAATTATGACAAAACCATCTAACTTCTCTCAGGGTGGCTTTCATGTTAGTTTTCTCTAATATTTTACGATGCATAATGACACTCAGCATTTTTAAGTTTTCTGTAAAAGAAAACTATTATGCCGGCTTTGTCTGTCAGTCCGCACTTTATTCTATCCGTACTTTTTTCTGCCCACCTTCAGATCTTAAAAACTACTGAGGCTAGAGGGGGTGCAAATTGGTATGTTGATCATCCATCTTCCAATCCTCAAACATACCAAATTGCAGCTCTCTAGCCGCAGTAGTTTTCATTTTACTCAAAGTTAAAGTTAGTCATAATCGTGCTTCTAGCAACGCTGTAGGATAGGCCACCACCGGCCGTGGTTGAAGTTCCATGGGCCGCAGCTCATACCGCATTTTCCGAGACCACCGAAAGATAGGGATATTTTCGGTAGCCTTGATTATACGCTGTAGCGGCTGTACAGAAAACTCGATTGCGCCAAAGAAACTCCAGTGCATTGTTTACTTGTTCTTGTTTGTACCTTCACTAAAAAGCCACTGTTCACCAGACAAGAAATATCGTTACATTCGGAATGCTAATAGACACTTTCACCAGAGCGACGCAAACTCCTTACTCACGGGCCATGCCGAATAGCTTCCACTTGGCTGCCCTTGTTGGTGTAATTGTTATAGTACACTTCCTTTGAAAGAGACCTGACGTTTATGGCGTAACTTGATACGGTTGTTATACGCCCCCAAGGGACGGGCGTATGGGCAGAAAGCTGAGAGGAGGGGGGGGGGGGAGGGAGAGAAGGAGACAAAGCGTTGTTCCCGGAGTAAGGAGAGCTACTTGATAGATGAGAAATGAATGGCGAAATATCAAAAAAAACAAAAAAAAAAACAAAAGGTATATAAGTGGAGA
>JANJGK010000038.1:23255802-23277218 GCA_039081455.1 Macrobrachium rosenbergii
GTATGTTTGTGAATATGTCTGTCTATTTATCAAGCCTTCATTGTACACTGCTTGTAAGTCTTCACAACTAACTGCAGAGCTATCATTGCTAAAGAATTCTGTAGAATGTTCAGCTTTAGAGAAGTTTTGTAGAACATGACATTCCACATAAGAAACACGTCTTGAAATATTCATTCACTACGCTTCCTCGTGCAAGTTCTAGTTTCATACATAAATTACTGTCATTCGTAAATATATTTTCGAAGAATGTTTGTCGTTGTAAGTGACTGGCAAAAAGTTTTTAAAATGCCGTGTATGAACTTCTGGTGTGTGGCGACAGTTTACAGAGATGAATAATGGTATAGTCTGTGGTTTTCAGATATGAAATGTCGTTACCAAGTTCCGGAAATGTGTTCTGTCAATCTACTGATGCTATTGTGTTTGTATGACTGGGTGAGTGTATCTATCTATATATGTATGTATTTATCTATCTATCTGTCTATATATACAGTATATATGTGTGTGTATGTATTATACAGTATATGTACTTGCATATATATATATATATATATATATATATATATATATATATATATATATATATATATATATATATATATATATAGATACATATCTGTTTTGTGTGTGCTTGCGGGTGTACTGTATGTGTGTGTGTGTAGATGAGTATACCTTTGACGCTAATAGATTTAAGACTTAAAACAGAAAATTGAAAATCGCCGTACCTAAGAACTAAATTCCTTCAACATTGCGTAAAATTATATCAAAGCAATAAAGAACGCACTGAAATTACAATCAAACTTTTAACAGTTCGAAAAGGAATTATCCCATGAAAGAGATAAAAAGTGACCAAAGATTCAATTTAGTTTATTGTATTTCACAAACAGCAGCCTATCCGAGAGACCTTTTTGTGTGTGTGTGTGTGTTTTTTTTTTTTTTTTCTTTTTTGATTTCTCTCCCGAGGTCATTGAGAGTTTCGTGTGAGGGGGTCTGAAGACGAAGAACAAACAACATTGAAGCTAACAAACTTTTGGGCTATTACGGTATTGGCCCGGCCAAGAGTATCACAAGGCTTTTAGGAAGGCGCAGGGGAAAAAACTTGATACTCATTCTATTGCTCCTCAGCTCTCTCTCTCTCTCTCTCTCTCTCTCTCTCTCTCTCTCTCTCTCTCTCTCTCTCTCTCTCTCTCATACATACATACATATATATATATATATATATATATATATATATATATATATATATATATATATATATATATATATATATATATATATATATATATATATACATGCACATATATATGTGTGTGAGTATAAGTATGTAATATACAGTATATAAGTGCCGTGGCTTATCAGTACAGCTCTCGGTTCACTTTTGCTAGGTCCACAGTTCATTCCCTGCCCAATGCCCTCTATTTCACCCACTTACAAAAGGGTACCAGCTTCTGCTACTGAGAAAATATAAAACCATACCACAAAAATTAAATCGATCTACGTATACATAAGCCTGGTAAAAAGGATTTGGTATCAAAGACTTAAGACCAGTAGCAAATAGAAGGACCGCCGTAGCCACTAACTAAATTGTATGACTCGGGAAATAGGTTTTCAACCAAGATTTAGTTGGTGTGAACATTTAGCCGCTCTAGACACTGTCTACAGGGTTTACGGGAGTCTGTCCAATTCAGCGTTTAGTCAAGAAATCCCCCCAAAGACTCACGGGAAAAAAACAAGTAACAAATGTGCCGAAGTTTCTTCGGCGCAAGAGTTTTCTGTACATCGTATACTCAACGCCACCGAAAATAGATCTATCTTTCGGTGGTCGCGGCATAATGCTGTATGAGCCGCGGCCCATGAAACTTTAACCACGGGCCGGTGGTACCTATACTTTATCGTTATCAGAAGCACAATTATGGCTAACTTTAACCTTAAATAAAATAAAAACTACTGAGGGTAGAGGGCTGCAATTTGGTATGTTTGATGATTGGAGGGTGGATGATCAACATACCAATTTGCAGCCCTCTAGCCTCAGTAGTTTTTAAGACCTGAGGGCGGACAGAGAAGGTGCGTACAGAAAACATTGCGGACTGACAAACAAAGCCGGTACAATAGTTTTTTTTTTTACAGAAAACTAAAATGTAGCTGACGAAAGAAACGACTGCTGTACCTCAGTGTACAGTGACAGAGACAAGTGCTGAATAAACCTGAAAAAGCTTTCTCACAAGTGCTGAATAATCCTGAAAAAGCTTTCTCAGCTATATGGTGATTCAGGAGAGAATCAATATCGATAGGTCAAGCTATACTTGTTTCAATCACAGTTAGCAATGATGCCATCTTGAAAACAAAAATGGCAACAAAAGCTGCAGGAAAGATCTGATCGTCCTGCGGAAGTACCATCGGATGACTTAGATTTGTTCCTCGAAGAGTGGATAAGCATGATGACCATAAATATTTTTGAGAAGACTAAATGAAAATTCAGGTCTACCAATATTTGTTTTTCTTATCAGAAATGTCAGCCGTATTAATTCCGTGTATTGTATGAGAAGGAAACTGACTGAGTGTATTTATTTGATCCGAATTCTAGTTTCTCACTAAGTAGAAATTTTTAGATAATAACATTCTGTTCAAACTTGTCTATACTTGAAGTCGCAAGCTTGTTGTAGTCAGTTTCAAATCAGGCCTTCGGTAATTACTACAAATAGCAGTGCATGACCGCTGTCATTTTTATTTATGAGAGATAAATGATCGCTGAAATCATCTTCTGTGAATGACAAGTGCTTGATGATCCCCAGAATGAATTCAAGTGAAGTGATACGAAGGTTAAAAGCATCTGCAAAATTCACAGGACTTTAGTTGTTCTTTTTCAGTCGAGTCGCAGACTTCACTGGGTTTGTCTACATTAAATTATTAGTTTCTTTTCACTGTCAAAGTAAAAATGTGAGTATAATTCTTATTTGCGTAACATGATACTACTCTTAAATTGATGTTCCTTTGAGTATCTTTTGCCTGGAGTAAATCCTTGATAATGGTGCGTGAAAAAGCAAATAAATTAGTGAAATGGCAGGTTGATGAATACTGTGTACATTAGTATTCACTTCCCATGCAACAACCACCAAGACACTGGAACACAGACTATCGGTCATCCCACAGTCAACAGCTAAAAAGACAAACGTGGGACTTACTTGCTACCGTTGGGAATTGGCAAAACTGATAAATCAGAAGTGCTAGGAGATTTGTAGATCAAGGACGAACGAAGCGAGCAGAGAGAGAGAGAGAGAGAGAGAGGAGAGAGAGAGAGAGAGAGAGAGAGAGAGAGAGAGAGAGAGAGAGAATAATATCGTCGTGTCAAAGCTATTAGAATCATCCCGTGCCCTTCAGTCGCCTGTCTGCTGCTCCCCGCCCCTCATCTTGCCCCTCTCCCGACGAGAGGAAGTGGCGAATCGACCGCCATAAACCACTTCTTGGCTGTGACGACTATTGCCGCTGACGTGCTGTGCAACCTGCAGCAGTAACGAGCAACAGGGGCAAACAACAACAACAACAACGACAGCAGCAATTACAGTGGCCGTAGTCAACTGTTGCTGCTCTCATGAGCACCGAGTTAGTAAGGTGATTAGTGCTCACTTTAGCGATTTCAGTGTTGCCAGAATAACGAATTGGGTTCTAAAGCAATATGGAGTCATTTGATTTATGTGACGAATAAGGGACCACCTTAATAATGCCCTTCCCTCCCTCCTGGATCTTTAGGATTTATATTCTATTGAGCCTGCTGTTAAGACAAGTAATCTAACAACAGATAATTGTACATAGTATGTACAAATGTACCTATTTTGTGTTTAATTCTAGTACTCGCATAAATAACACCGTCCGGTGTAAGGAAGATGTCAAATGTGTCTAATGATTCCGGGTGGAATAGATGAACTTTGCACAAAGCCTTAGAAGGGAAACTCTCTCTCTCTCTCTCTCTCTCTCTCTCTCTCTCTCTCTCTCTCTCTCTCTCTCTCTCTCTCTCTCTCTCTCTCTCTCCCCAAGCGCGCGCACACACAAAACACTTACTTCACTTTATTAAAGTTGCAACGACAAAACTTTCAAAAAGCAGCCTGCTACTTTCATCCTCCTCCGCCTCTTCCGAATACTTCAGCATGTCATACTCGAATCAACTTCGTCGCCCTCAGTAGAGTAGTTGCTAGGGCTGCTCACAAGGGGAGGATTTTATGACAAGCTGAATATAATAATTTCTAAAGTGGCAAGTCCACCAAATTATTTTTTTGAGTTCCGAGTTGAGTTAGATTTACGTTGTTATGAAAACAGATGGCAGGTTTATCAAACTTGTTCTCTTCTTGGACGAATGCAAGATTCTAGGCAGTATAAGTCTCATTATATCCCAGTAACACGGGAAGAATGCATATGTTACTGTACATTATTTATTCCCTTTGCATTTCGCAATTGCTCATTCACAAACACTGCAGAGAGAGAGAGAGAGAGAGAGAGAGAGAGAGAGAGAGAGAGAGAGAGAGAGAGAGAGAGAGAGAGAGAGAATAAACAAACGTTTGTGAGATTAAGTTCCCATAAGATTTATCAGTGTTGTAGGTCAGCGCCCATCAGATGAATTAAGTCAGTTTATCTCGGCTGTTCGGGTTATCAAATTTTTGATCTTATTTTCTGTAGTATATTATCACTTAGCTAAATATGCTAACAAACAAGTAGAAAATGCGCCGAAGTTTCTTCGGCGCAATCGAGCTTTCTGTACAGCGTATAATCAAGACCACCGAAAATGATCTATCTTTCGGTGGTCTTGGTATAATGCTGTGTGAGCCGCGGCGCATGAAACTTTAACCACTTCCCGGTGGTGGCCTATACTATATCGTTGCCAGAAGCACGATTATGGCTAACTGTAATCTTGAATAGATAAAAACTACTGAGGCTAGAGGGCTGCAATTTGGTATGTTTGATGATTGGAGGGTGGATGATCAACATACCAATTTGCAGCCCTCTAGCCTCAGTAGGTTTTAAGATCTGAGGGCGGACAGAAAAAGTGCGGACAGAAAAAAGTGCGGACAGACAGACAAAGCCGACACAATCGTTTTCTTTTACAGAAAAATAAAAAATGTGATTCTGAACATAATTTTAACCAAATGAAATGTGATACAGGTTTGTTATTGCATACTACGGAATATGGGAACTTCTGTAGATGCAGATGTAGGTATTTCATTGAAACAAAGTTCTTTCACAAGAAGAATTCTAATTCTGAAGATTAAAAGTCGCCGAAGTATTTATGCCAGTCAGTTGTAAAAAAATAACAGGCTGGTACAAAATGGGTGTTAAACAATCACTTTGGTGTCCAATGAATACTGAGTAGAGATTTCTACTTTAGCTCAATTTGGCGTAATTTCTTCACATGAAGTTAAGACTTTATTGGTGCGAATGGGTCCAGCCAACTTAAATAAAAACGAAGAATGAAATCATATTTAAAACAAGAAAAAAAATGCAACAAAAATAAATAAAAAAGAAAAATAAACATTAAAAAGTTGGCTGCACTGAAGCCAGCCAGGACGACTTACCCCCACGGATGATCGTTACTGATTACTATTTTTCTATGAAGTCTTTAATTAAAGATTTGATATGGAAATGGTCAGTTAACTAAACTAAAATGAAATTTCATTAAATAAATTTACTGCTATTTGCTGCCAGGCAGGGTAATAAAACACAATGCCCGCAATAACATGCAACGTAACGTAGCGAAATCATTTTCATTGTCAGCCAAAAAAAATGATTTTATGTTTGCTTTTTCATTGCTGTATATTTTTTGTTGCTTTTCATGGGTTAATTTCAGTTTTTTCTCTCTTTCATAAAGGTATGTGTCACGGAATGGAACCGGTATTAAAATACTGCAGTGGGGAGGAATCGTGAGTACCTTTTTTTTTTTTTTTACTTTATTTCAGTATTTCACTAGTTTGTATATATATATGTGTGTGTGTGTGTGTGTATAAATTATATATATATATATATATATATAATATATATATATATATATATATATATATATATATATTATATATATATATATATATATATATATATATATATATATATATATATATATATGTGTGTGTGTGTGTTGTGTATAATTTATATATATTTTTATATACATACATACATATATACATCGTATATATATATATATATATATATATATATATATATATATATATATATATTTATTTATCATTACACTGAACTACGTTGTAGCTACCCATAAAGTTTGGCTTGCTGCGTTCTGTTGAGTCATATGTAAAAAAACTATTTTTCCCTTTAGTTGTTCCTCCGACATATAAGGAAATGGAACATTTCATATTTTGATTCTGGTAAGGATAACGCTTTTGTAAAAACTAAAAAAAATAAAACAAAAACAAGAGAGTTCATAGGTCACAACTTCCAACAACTCAAAAAAAAGTTTGGATGCATTTCAAAATATAAAGTCAACTATTTTTTTTTCTTTTGCAAACGTTCTACACCCTCACAAAAGTTCATTGGTATCTATCAACGAAGTTTGGAGATGCATTTTTTCGAAGTATTTGAACAAGCACTGAATTTATCAAATTTTTCACAAGCGTGTATTTTTACGTAGCTGCCTACTCCTGCACAGCTGAAAAACTTCAGATGTCTTTTGGAAGGTTTTATGAAAGAAGAAATGTCCTATTGGTTCTCGTTAGGATTTCAAAAAGAATATCTTTTACGTTAAAAATAATTCACTTTCTTTTTCCTTGCTTACTTCCTGCCTATATTTAACTTAGTCATAATGATACTACTTGAAGTGTAAATTTTATCTGCCTTTCAGCTGGTTACTAAGGAGAGAGAGAGAGAGAGAGAGAGGGAGAGAGAGAGAGAGAGAGAGAGAGAGAATTGCTTAAATTCCAAACTTCACAATGACAAAGTTTCACTAACGAACAAACACCCTCGGAACTCTTCGCCCAGATGCGAGGAGGAAACCAGGTCATTTTTCGTAAAATATTTTTTTTCATACTTTTGTATGTTTTTCTTCGCATTGTCGTCCGTCCTCGTTATCCCAACTCCTGCCTCGTTACATTCAGTCCTATTATTAAGCTACAGGTTATTTTTGTATCCTTTTTAGTAGATTGCGTAACTTTCGCTTTGTGAGCTGAGCGAGTCCGATCGCTGAATGACGAAACGAAAAACTCTGAGTCTTTTATTGCTAGAAGCCAAAAGAAGAGGAAAAATCATCATCATCATCATCATCATCCCGCGCCATACAAAATAGAAGGACAACGCAAGAGGAAGGAAAAGGGAAGCAGTAGCTGGCAGCATTATAAAAAGAAAGACGAAACGAAAAGCGAAGAATATTCCACCTAATAGCCTCTAAACGAGGCGAAATGCGTGAATGGGAGAAGGGTCGCGGATGCCCGGCGCTTAAGGACACTTTTACAAATTTCGGGCGCTTCTTCGGACACCCTCGCTGCTGTCGACTCTTTTGTGGTGTCCGAGGACGTCGCAGTAAATAAGAGGTCGGAGTCCTCCTTCTTTTAAGAGCAGGAAGAAGAAGGGAAGTCGTGTTGCGGGAGACTGCGAAGGGAGAGATGAGGGAGAATGAATGAAAGGGTTAGAAAGACTATGAGATTCGGGGGAAGTGAGGTACCCGGCACAATTCAAGAGGGCTAAGGATTATCCTTCTTCGCTTCTTCTTCTTCTTCTTAAAAGATGTTGATAATAGAGTTTGAGTTTTCAATTCAGTTCCCTCTTTTAGTTTTCTGTAAACGAAAACTATCTGCTGGCTTTGTCTGTCCGTCCGCACTTTATTCTGTCCGCACTTTCTCTGTCCGCCCTTAGATCTTAAAAACTGCTGAGGCTAGAGGGCTGCAAATTTGTATGCTGATCATCCACCCTCCAACCAACAAACATACCAAATTGCAGCCCTGTAGCCTCAGTAATTTTTATTTTATTTAAGGTTAAAGTTAGCCACAATCGTCTTCTGGCAACGATATAGGATAGACCACCACTGGGCAATGGTTAAAGTTTCATGGGCCGCGGCTCATACAGCATAATACCGAGACCATCGATAGATAGATCTATTTTCGGCGGCCTTGATTATACACTAGCAGCTGTACAGAAAACTCGATTGCACCGAAGAAACTTCAGCGCATTTTTTACTCGTTAAAAAAAAAAAAAAGACATTCGTAAGGGAACTTGGGTTTCCAGTTTCTCCATTTTACGAGCGTCATTCTCTCTCCCAGGGTAGCTCAATACGTGCAGAACTGCTGCCATTAATTTATATTTCGTTGTAATTCCTTGTCCTACCTCGCTCACTATTTTTCACTTACCATCAAGAAGCAACGTTACTGTGCGATCTTAATTTATTTCTGTTTCTGCAGTGTCCTGAAGAAATAGAAGCAATTAACTCGTTGCGAGACTTAATTTTTATGAGTGAATGTGTAAAGCTGTTTGTGATGTGAGACAAGTTTTCCGTAAACTAGCTAAAACTGCATGTTAAATAGTTGTTTTGAATATGATAATTAATAGTTTTTATGCACTCTTGATTATGCACTCCTGAGAGAGAGAGAGAAAGAGAGAGAGAGAGAAAGACAGAGAGATGTCAGACTTGTTCATTATCGGTAAATTGTGGCGTAAACCGGACCATTACATGAAATAAGTATGTATTAACTCTTCTCAGCGCTGTTAATGAATGCTAATTTACTAAGTAATGCTTCCTTTCTTGTAGCTGGACGAAAGAGAGAGAGAGAGAGAGAGAGAGAGAGAGAGAGAGAGAGAGAGAGAGAGAGAGAGAAGCCCGAGTTTTTATAGTGGCTGACTGAGCTGAGATAAAAATTTTTAGATATGACATCATTCCTAGGGTGTCATAACTTTTGAAGGATTTGCATCAGTCACAATAGAGAGAATTACTTCAGTAAATGGCACGAAATATTGTGTTTCGAGTGAAGTCAATTCTTCTTGCTATAGATTATTTCTCTCTTTTTCTTCTCATTCTCTTTCATCGGAAACAAGAATGATTAAAATATTCAGATTTATTTGGATATTGACATTATTATTATTAATAATATATATATTACCGATGTGGTAGAGTTCTCACTGATACATAGGCCGCTGTTGCTATGCTGTTGCTGTTGTTGTGTGTATTGTTTACTTTAGCGTAATCAGTCGTTAGAGTACATTCACGCAAAAAGAGATGTTCCTTCCGACTCAGCCAGTGATGGTCACAACTCTCTGAATCATGAGACTTCATCTCTGCCTCTGATATTTTTTCTCTTTTCTTTCTCTCGTCCATTTTTCATTCCTTTCTACCTTTTTTTTTTTTTTTTTTACTTCTTTCTCGAGGCTTTGGTGTGATGTCCCCGTGGGAATGAAACCATTATCCACTTTGTTCATTTTGGGAAGACGCCACTCAGCATAAATGTCCCTGACGTTACGAGTTCGTCAAGTCCATTAATCTCGGAGGGTGGCCTTTTTCTCCCAGAGCGGGTTGATTGTGGTGGCCAGTTCCTGCTCTCTGTCTGTCAGCTTGGTGGAGAGTTTTTGGCCAGGATTCTTGAGGGTCGTGGAAATGAGATGATTTTGTGTATACGCTGCTCTTCAAAGGCTATCAGCTGAGTAAACCCTGTGTGAAAGGCTTGTGGGATTTTAGTCCACTGGGGGATAGAGTTTGTTTTGTTGGGAATTGATTTTTTCTTGGAAGGGTCCATTTTTATAGGTGAAGGTTCGATCTTTTGAGAGAATATTTTTTTTTTTACGCTATTAGGAAATCCTGTTAAATAATATTATATAGTAAATGTGGTGGTGTTTGTTGCATTGGTACATACACTTTGAAACTTTTTTTTTTTTTGTACTAATTCATACAAGTACCTTTGAAAGGTGTAAGAGGTCCAACTTTGAGATTTGATATTAGATGAAGTAAGCAGTGATAACGGACCCTCCTTTTTTTTTTAAGGCTCTAGAATTCATTTGGCTTAAAGGAATGAATTGTGACAAACGTGTAGCAACATTTAGCAATTAATGAAAATTTTAAATATTGCATAATCAGGTATGCTTTATTAGCTTGTTGTTCTACAGTTTAAATCTTACTGTTATGAATTAAGGGATCAGAAATACATCAATCAGTTGTGGGTACCAGGTCCCAAGATACATTAAATTTTCACGTATATGAACAAAGCTAGTGGTCTAGTAAGGTTTTTTTTTTTCATTCTTCTCTTCTGCATTTTCTCACTAATTTTTGAACTGCTTGTTTATCTAGATGGATTTTTTCATTAAATTAGGCGCTCTTTGAAAAGCGTCTAATTAATAGTGACATGCGAACAATGGTGTTAGCAATTGCATTTATGCAGATTGAGCAAACTGAAGTAAATCTTGTAATTAGAGCTGTGGCAGTTGAGAGAATAAGAGAGATTAGGTTAACTGGCTGCGATGACACAGTTGCAATTTTGAACCAAATAAGATTTAGCATACTCCGTCAAATTTAGCGTAGATATTTATGAAATAGTTTAATAAAAGGACTCATAAGACAGAAATGCAACTGTTCGCTACAGGAATTTGTTTTAGATGATTACGTTCCTATTTTGCTTCTGTTTCATTGATGTCACATTGAAAACCAAATAAAAACAAGTTTGTAAATAACACGAAAGAATAGGCTGATATAGAAGAAGCTATTTCGAAAACAGGCTAATGTGGTCAAGATTATATAGAATATTTGTTGGTTCCTGTCCAGGTTGCTTGCTAAAGAGCGTGACCAATTTGCTTGCTTGACGGCCTGTCCAGCTTACTAGCTTGATAGGTTTCATAAAAGTCCTCCTGTTGCTGTACTTCATCACTCAAAAATACCCTCCTTGAACCTTCTCTTTTAAATAATGTAACGCAAAACACATTATTTTCTACAATATGCAAAGACAGTAAAGCTGGACAAACAACGACATCAACACAGAAGCTAGGAATAAAATATGGTTGCAGAATGGAGAAAAAAACCATGACAAAGTCATAAGAATCAACAAACGCTATACACCTTTATCATTATAAAATTAAAAAGCGCTAAATTAAATTACGTATGACTCAAAATACACATCTTTTGTGCGGAATACTCAGACGTCTCGTTCCCCCTTTACAAAAGTCGTCTCGAGCACAAAAAAAAAAAAAATGCATATCTTCAAAATCAGAAAAACGTTGTTAGAACTTTGCGAGCTGCGACCCGCCCATAATTCGTCCTCCTCCTCCTCCTCCTCCTCCTCCTCCTCCTCCTCCTCCTCCTCCTCCTCCTCCTCCTCCTCCTCCTCCTCCTCCTCCTCCGGAATCCCTGAGACAACGATTCTTTTTAAGGAGATAGAAAATGGGTTATTTAAGTGTGATTGCCTTTTCATGCTACTTTACGTAATGGGAACGCGAGAGAAGGAAACGGTGGAAGGAAGAAAGATGGCTTATTTTTCTCTGAATTGCATTCTCTCTCTCTCTCTCTCTCTCTCTCTCTCTCTCTCTCTCTCTCTCTCTCTCTCTCTCTCTCTGTTATGTGCGTGCGCTTTTGGTTTTACTCTTGAGCGTATCTCAAGGCGAGAGAGAGAGAGAGAGGATTCTCTCTCTCTCTCTCTCTCTCTCTCTCTCTCTCTCTCTCTCTCTGTTATACTGTATTTGCCAGCATGTGCGTGCGCTTTTGGTTTTACTCTTGAGTGTATCTCAAGGCGAGAGAGAGAGGGGGGATCTCTCTCTCTCTCTCTCTCTCTCTCTCTCTCTCTCTCTCTCTCTCTCTCTCTCTCTCTCTCAACAGTCTCGGTTACATACGCCTGCATGTGCGTGTGCTTTTGGATTTATTCCTAAGCGTATCTCAAGGAGAGAGAGAGGAGAGAGAGAGAGAGAGAGAGAGAGAGAGAGAGAGGAGAGAGAGAGAGAGAGAGAGAGAGATTCTGCCACTCAATTACACGCTCATTACCAATTCTGCAACACAGTGGCTATCAACGAAAAAGAAAAAAGAAGAGAAAAGAAGAAATCCATATGGAGAGACGAGGGACAAGAATGTGTCATCTCGGCGAACGAGAGAATAGAATAGATATATTGTGAGACGAGTCCTCATTTTCTCTTCTTAAAATCTAATGATTAGTTCATCCGCCGTGCCAAGAGTTTACCCACAGTTGATGCAGCTGCAGAAGAACCCCTCTCTCTCTCTCTCTCTCTCTCTCTCTCTCTCTCTCTCTCTCTCTCTCTCTCTCTCTCTCTTTACGAGTTACGATAATGTTGGAAACGAGGTAATTCTTGCTGCGATATTTATACCAGTGACTCATCTCTCTCTCTCTCTCTCTCTCTCTCTCTCTCTCTCTCTCTCTCTCTCTCTCTCTCTCTCTCTCTGTTCACTTCCTCTTACCTTTTTTTCCATATTCCCCCCTTTATCGCCTCCCTCCCCCCCCCTCTATTCCACCCACCTCCGCCCCATGCAGGACTCTCTTATGAGAGCGGCGAATAAAAGTCTATTATACTTTAACCCATCTGCTTGGACCAATGAAGTAATAAGTATTTAAAGTGGAGGTAATTTTTTGGAAGAGGAAATTACTTTTCATCACAATGCGGGTTTGTGAGTCTAAGTGTGCTTTTGCTTTTCTCTGGTACTTTGTTTTCTTATTCCTTGCTACCGTCTTTCTTTCGTTACTTCTTCATTTTTAACTTTTCGTTCTTCTTCTGCTATATGCCAAAGGTTTCTGTCTCGCTCCGTCTAGGCTGGTATTGAAATTATGGGGTAGGTTGAGCATAATGTGTTTGTTTTCTGTGCTTATTTTTGTGTGACAGGTTATATCATTTTTCTTATTTTAATTACTTTTAATGCCTTGTGCAGCTTCATTCACGGAGCGCCAAGGAACATCAATCGTCATTAGAATAATTTCGATAACCAAAAACCAATGTGTATGTGCGATTCTCAGCTCTTCAAGCTGGGCTCTTAGGACGTTTGTTTATTTGTATTTTCACGTTCAAATGAGAGGAAAAAAATATCTTTTACTTTGGTTAAAAATATAAAAGTACATGAAAGGCATACTTCTACATCATCCTAGAAGTTATGAATGTAGCTGCAGTTATTCCTGCAAAATTCCAAACATCTCTAGTCCTTGTTGCATAACTCACTGAAAGTTGCTTTACGCAAGCAAATGTTCTTGGACAAGTTAATTTGCAACAAGCTAACGAGGGTTAAAGATACTAATTATTTTATTAAAAAAAAAAAAAGGCTGAGAATAACCAGACACATCTCACAGCGCCTTGCTTCACTAAATTGAAGAGATGAGCTTGCAGTGAATACTAATACGACATGACCCGGTGTCGCAGAGATTTCGCCACTACAGCGCCATCTGTTGGTGTGAAGTGACAGCTGTAAACATTGGTCAAGGTCTGTGACAGCCAGTTTCATGAATGAATCGCATCCATTCACATGGAAATGAAACTAGTGTTCTGTCCGTCCATTCAAGAGGAGGATCTGGTCAGGAGTCGCGCGTAGAGATTGTTGTCTCTTTCTTGGTTTTAACTCTTGTTTGTAGTTTTTCATGTTTTTTTTTTTCCTCTCTTGTTTTCTCTTCCCCTCGTTTGAGAGCAATTTGTGAGTCATTTGTTTGGTAACCTCTCTCTCTCTCTCTCTCTCTCTCTCTCTCTCTCTCTCTCTCTCTCTCTCTCTCTCTCGTTTTGAGCGGAGCAAGAAGATGAGATTTACGATTTTCATGGGAACCATTCCGTGTACATATTACTCTTAACATTCTTCTTTTTATACACTGATTATTATCCTTATTTGTAATTCTGTTATATCTGTTTTTGAAAGTAGAGCCCTGCTCACTTCTCAGTTCTGATGGTTTTTGTCTGTTTCTGCTCTCTACTCTTTTCTTTTTTCTCTTCTTTTCTTCATCTGTGCTTCTTGCTTCATTTGAATGACCTTCTCTACCTACTCTCCTAAGTGTACTTTAGGTTGTGATTCAGAGCAGACTACGTCCCAGTGATCTTTCCCCTCTAAACGCTCCATGAATATCTGTCTGGGTCTGAGCCTGGCTTCACATTTAAATCTAGATTTGAATCGCCACCATGCTTCTGGCTTGTCTTATGAGCCATTCTTCCCAAAAGGTTTAATGAAAATTCATGCACTGAACTATCATAGATCTTAGTCCATGGTCAGTTTGCCAAAAAATGTTTCATGGAAGCGTTTATTAAGATTTAGACCACAGAGTGTTTAGGCTAATGTGTGGATGATGGCAGATGCTCCCCCCCCCCAAAAAAAAAAAAAGCACCTTGAAAATTATTATTCATGTTGGGTTGTGGTTAAGGTTCCAGACGGAAAACTCACAAAATCTTATATTAGTTCCTGTTCCAATTTGTCTTACCAAAGTGTTAAATGAGCCTCTATACTAGGGTCAGACCTACTGTAAGTGTCTGAAGAAATACCATCCACTTATACCTTGTTTCTTGGCACGTATCTTACCAAAATGCTTCCTATGTTTTTGAATTTTAATCTGCATCATGATATGAATCACCTACATATACCTACAGAATTTTTTCTCTATTTAAAGCATATGCTCTGTATGAGTTTCACAAATATTCGAAGGCAGCTTTTTATCTTAATATTACCAAAAATTGATGGAGTGATCCTTGGGTCATTTTTCGATTTTTCCAAAGAGTACCAGGTTATGAAGTAGTTAACCGGATTGGCATAATCATAGACTAATGCATGGCTCACCAATTCACCAATTATATCCAAAGTTGTCTGAAAATCTGGAACTGGATCATGAGCCACATCTGGCTACTTAGCACAGACAAGTGGATCGGTTTTGGTTCTTAGTTAACTCTATGAAAATGTTTTATTATCTGGTTACGTAGCTGGATTATTATCTAAGTCTAACTGATTAATCCATTTATGGTGGTCTAACTTCTCGTCATGCTTTATGAAATCAACTCGGTATCCCTCAGACCTGTCTTAATGTGGGACTAATCTTCTCGGTAATTTCTGTAAAGTCTGAAATTGGATTCAGAATTGGATCTCAGTCGTAATTATCATCAAACGCAAATAGATTTGACCTTTTGCCTGGTCATGAGCCCATGGCTGGTCTTCACAGAAAATTACATCAAAATATTTTACTTAGCTTGTCCTTGACCCATAACAGTATTACCATGAAATTGTAACATTCTGGAAAAGCAAGTCATGAACAGTATACCCAGAGTACACTAACTTATTGCATTTGTTTTTGTTGTTAATTTAGCTGGCGTTATGCCAGCACCGGCTCTTGCTCAGAGCAACCCATAAGTTATTCTGCGATGTGATGGTATGAGCGTAAATATGAAAAGTTTTATTGACGATCGCTGTTTATTGTCAAGATGTGATATGCTTTCGATACATATTATTTTGAGGTCAGAAAATTGTCTCATACCACGTGGTTCGGGTGATGCCAGTAACACTCGAGCACGTGATCGAGAAGGTGCTCCGTAATTGCCTACCGATCTTATTGGCTGAACACGGTGTAGCAGTGGAGCGTGGGCCGCACAAAACTGGCCCCCTCAGTCAATTTCCAAACTTCCTATAAATATTGAAGGATATCTGCATCCTGTTAAAAATTAAGTCTGTCCTTGGCCCGTGGTCCCCTTCCCAAGAAATTCTCTTGACAATATCGTCCGAGTTTTCCGCTTTATGAACCTCAGTCACACAGCAGTGTCCCACTTAGTCTGATATCCACCCAGACTACATTGCCTTTTTCGTATCCATCCTTGAACTTTGTAATAATCTGACTGATTAACACTCACACAGAAAAACGATTACCCCAGAATGGAAGCATACTCTTGCTGCTGAAGCCTGGAGCTGTTATTAAATGCATATTTGAAAATAGCTCAACATTTAAGGTGCTGTTTTGTGGAAAAAGAAAACTGCATAAACTAATCTTAAGGAGTATCAATCCATCTGCGTTGGTTGGGGAGAGTCCACAGTCCCACATTAGGCCTCTTACCCTCGTGCTGGTACGAAGCTACTTAATCTAAAGTAGTCAACCAACTAACCAGATACAGAATTAAACATTTCCAAGTAGGATGTTAAGAAACTGTTGTTTGTGGATATTAACGTCTTCCTGGTTCTTCACACCGGTACAGCATATAAACCACTACAGTTAAACAATTAGCTTTAACTTCCCTAAGTGAGTCGTTATGAAAAACAAAATCTTCATTTACAAAATGGGACAATCCTTCAAATAAGTCTATCCAGGCATTAATAAGCACAGATTTCCCCAAGTCAGCCATTGCTGACGAAGTAAGTAAAAAATATCAAACTGTTCTGAGCAAATAAAAGTCTGACCATTTCCAAGAATTAACTAACCCCTGGTAGCATGCGGCACCTGGTCATCAACACTAAATCACTTTTATGGATGATAGTTGGAAAGCTGATTCAACTGGCAATTAATTGAGAGAAACTTTTTATTGTCTTTGGGTTTGAGGCTTCGCGTTGGCCACGTGAAAGAGCTCTCCTCAAATGATTACCGGTTGTAATACTTTCATTTTGCAAGGTTGTAATTCTTTCTTTCTTGACTAGGTCGAAAGTTCTCGTGAAGTTCCAGTGCAATGATAAGCCGTTTTGGATGTTTTATGTTTAACTTGGGTCAGTGGTGGTCGGCTCTGGTGCAATACATTTCAGAAGCAAATTAAGCAGGCTAAGAAACGTGCTTTCAACACAATACTAATTGAATATCTTTATTTTATAAGCAAACTTTACGATCTGGATCGTATATATCTCAATAAAAAAGAAAGTGAATTAAATATTAAAAAAATCTAAAAGGGATTTTATGAGGAAAAGCCTCATGAAAGAAAGTCAAAATATTGAACAATAATATCTATTCCAAAATTAGAAGCTGTATTCGCATATTATACCCGCACACACATACCTGCACTCTACACATATTAAAGTAATTTCGCGATCACCAAGTAAACGGAAGGCTATTGATTAATAATAAAGAATGGAAAAGGGCAGACAAATTGTTTACGTGCTCGAGGCATCAGAATTAGAATATCGACTTCTCTGTAAAGGTGGATGTGTATCGCAAACGTATGCTGTTCTTTCATGGGTGGCTTTTGTTGTTTGTGATTAGATAGATTTACTTTCTATTAATGAAAATGTTTATGATTATCAGTGCAAACATGTTTGCATTGTTAATGCTGTGGATTAAAATGGCGTGGCGTTGTAAGGAACAGAAGGTAATGTTCATGCACGTATGCACCAGTGTTCACACACTCTTACCCACACACACACACACATATATACATATATATATATATATAATGTGTGTTTATATATATTTATCTAAATATATACATTATATATATAATTATATATATATATATATATATATATATATATATATATATATATATATATATATATATATATATATAATCGACCCTGTGAAAGGTCGCAGGCGACTTCCTCGTAGAGGATAGTTTTGGGGGTTGGGTCGAGAAATTGTTTCTCCTCGGTTGCCATAGAAACTGCTGTACCGGCTGATGACCGAATTATTTGCTTGTTTTTGTCTTACGAGGTGCCGGGGAAAAAAGACTATTTTCATAACAAAGACTATTTTCATAAGCAAAGGAATATATACGTAAATAACCAGTGCTCGAGGAGTAAGTTTGGAACAATTAATGGTGCTTGAAAGTGGTATGAGAGCTTTCTGGAACTTAATATCCCCGCTGAGCAAGTCGGGAGGATATTATGCATTTTATTTGGTATGTATGTATGTATGTTTCCTATTTGTTAGAAGAATTATGCCAGAAATCATGCGCATTAAATTTTAAATTTTCCAGCAATGTGGGTAACAAGACTGGAAAAAAGATGTCGAGCAATTAGAATTTCAAACGTTCAAGCGAAGGTGCAATGCATTGCTACCCTAATGCTATGCTCCATGCATTTCAATGCATTTTTATCTATATGGTAATTTATTCAATTTTTTGTTCTTTTTCAGTAAGTGAGTGGGATCTCTTCTTTCTGTATTTCCCTTCATCTCTTCTTACTTCTTCCTGATGAACACCATATTCTTTGGAAGCTTGAATTTCAAGTCAATGGCCCCTGTAGGCTTGTTCCATATGAATAGGTTTCATCTTCTGAATAATAATAATAATAATGATAATAATAATAATAATAATAATAATAATAATAATAATAATAATAATAATAATAATAATAATAATAATAATAATAGATTTTGGGAGAGAGAGGAAAGTTACTTTAGCTGAGAAAGGATTTTTTCTGGGTTTAATGCTCAACATTCTTTCGGATGTTATAGACTCTAGAAGCTGAAACCCTATGCACCATTACCATAGATTTTCGTGAGCAAGTTGGACGATAACTTCGTCCCTGACATGAAATGATTTTATATAAAGAGATAGAAATGTAGTACTTAGGGAGAAGGCACCATCTCTAGTTGAAGGTTCGAGGATTCCGAAAACACTCATTATTATTATTATTATTATTATTATTATTATTATTATTATTATTATTAGATATTTACAATCTCATTTCGAGTGGGTAACAATCACCTTCACTGTACATGCAAAGTACTTGCTTGAAACCCTGTACATAATATAACACTGTTCCTTGTTGAAAACTTAACTTGATTCGCCCCGTAGGGGGTAGTGCCTTCAGTGCACCTCATGCGGTGCACTGTAGGCATTACTAAAGGTTCTATGCAGCGTGCCATCGGCCCCTAGCTGCAACCCCTTTCGTTCCTTTTACTGTACCTCCTTTCATATTCTCTTTCTTCCATCTTACTTTCCACCCTCTCCTAACAATCAATTCATAGTGCAACTGCTTTGAGGTTTTCCTCCTGTTACACCTTTCAAAACCTTTTCCTGTCAATTTCCGTTTCAGCACTGAATAACCTCATAGGTCCCAACGCTTGGCCTTTGGCCTAGATTCCATATTCTGCTCTATTCTATGATGTTACCCGAGTAAGGAATGAAGTAAAGCACCACTTCCCAAAATACATAACTGCTTGAAAATGAATGGAAGTGTTCGTGCACTGTATCCCTCATTTCACGCATAAATTTCAGTCACACATGAAGGCCGTATCGTGTGGTAACCGAAGCGTAAAACCACAGAGCAAACGATGTACAACACTCGCTCATTGTTGTTTATGATGAATGATGGTGATGGTAATGGTGATGATGATGATGACAGTGACTGTGCAGAATTGTACAGTCGCGATCATTAAAGAGAGATGACTGGGCAGCAGTGATGTTCCCTTCTTCCCCTGTGTCCTATCAACCTAAATTCCTCTCAGATCCGTCCTCCAATTTTTCATTTATTTGTTCAGTTTTTCTTCTTCTTCTTCTTCTTTTCTTCTTCTTCTTCTTCTTCTTGCGACCGTTGGTAGAAAGGATAATACATCCGTTAGTTTTTGTTACCAGATCAGTGGTAAGGATTTCTCAGCCTTCCATTACTGTAATCTGGAGATTCCTCAAGAATCCTATTTTCTTCCTTTCTGTGGGCCTAGCCTAGAGAAAACAAAACATTAGATTGGCTTTTGCTTCTGTAAAAAAAAAAAAAAAAGAAGATGAAGTTTTCGTGAGTTGTGAAAATTCATTCATTCATGTCTTGAGCTTAACGCAGAGGTTTCGATATCATCAGATTCATTCTCCAGATTTATGATTACCACTTTTAATATTCTTTTATATTTCTGTAAATATATTTCCTTTTCGATGGGAAGCCTGCACGCATACACGTTTAGCGATGCAAGAAAAAACCTTGCATCAATCATTTTATCAAGTAGTCAGTTAATCCTTTAGATATATATTATTGTGGTGTTGCCAATAACAAATCTTGTTCATGGCTACGTTTCCCACTGTACATTTGAAGAAGATATTAATTCAGATTGTGGTTTTAAACAATTAATAAACAGTCTGACAGGTGATCGATAAGATCAACCAAACACTGCACCTTTTAGAGAGAGAGAGAGAGAGAGAGAGAGAGAGAGAGAGAGAGAGAGAGAGAGAGAGAGAGAGATGGGCAAAGGAGCGGGAAGGCAGTGATTTAGCCTAGCAGTGAAGAAGCAGTTCGCTAACGACCCAGATGCTGAGATTGTGAGCGCGAACGTTGTTTTTCAGTTATGGAGATGGATCGGTAATGTTGGTCTCCTCTCGATTTGCTCCATCCTTTCACAGCTATCACGCCTACGACCTAACGCCCACGCATTTTTTAAAAGCATTCTCCCAACGCCCTTTTCACAAGGCAGCTGCTGGGAGACCTCGCTTACATAGTTCCAACATCAACCCCCCACACACCCGCCCCGCTCCGCCCGGTCTCCCATTGCTGTACCATGCGTCCCTTACGACCCCTTCCTTGCATATACTAGCATTCTTCATTTATTAGTTTTCTGTAAAAGAAAACTATTTTCCGGCTTTGTCTGTCCGTCCGCGCTTTATTTTGTCCGCACTTTTTCTGTCCGCCCTCAAATCTTAAAAGCTACTGAGCCTAGAGGGCTGCAAATTATTACGTTGATCACCCACCCTCCAATCATCAAACATACCAAATTGCAGCCCTCTGACCTCAGTAGTTTTTTATTTTATTTAATGTTAAAGGTAGCCATAATCGTGCTTCTGGCAGCCATATACGATAGGCCACCACTGGGCCGTGGTTAAAGTTTCATGGGCCGCGGCTCATACAGCATTATACCGAGACCACCGAAAGATAGATCTAGTTTTGGTGGCCTTGATTATACGCTGTAGAGTCTGTATCGAAAACTCGATTGCCCCAAAGAAACTTCGGCGCATTTTTTACTTGCTTTAATCTTATCCATGCTTTCTCCAACATCTTTTATAACTGTGATGTCTTACTACGTTAGCCCCGAGGATGACAAGTCAGTATTCGTCTTCTGGTCTTTATTTAAATCTACTTTTTTCACGAATTGTCCTAGTCTTTATTTCCTTTTATTTTCCCCCTTTTATCCTATTTGTAGCTTGATTCTGCCCTTGAAGTTTATTTTTTGTTATTTCTCTATGTAAGTGTTTATTATTGCCATTTAATTTGCTCATTCAGTTAACCCAGAGATTTATACATTTAATTTCTTTCTAAAAAAAAAAAAAAGAAAGACAAACATATACATTTACTCTTTCCAGCTATTAACTTTGACATGAGCTTCAATAACCAACTTAATGCCAAAGCTTTAAGAAATATACTAACATTATAAAGATAACAAGGTGAACGGAGTTTTCAGCCAAACAGCTTTTACAGTGCAGATCACATCTCGCGCTTCTGTCAGTTGTTGTCAATACAGAGCGTCTTGCAAGAATACACCGTGGCTGTACCAGAAGCTCTGTATTGCGTTTGTTCGACCCTCGACAGCATTCCCCTACTGTGTTATTCCTATTCTTTGCTCGCTTTCCACTTGACTGGTCTATTTCAACAATTTTCCTGCAGCAATTTT
>JANJGK010000038.1:23277318-23302318 GCA_039081455.1 Macrobrachium rosenbergii
ATAAGATAAGATTCTGTAAATGAACACTCTTGAGTTGCAACTAAACCTTGCCGATTCATATCCAGTATCTAAAAATTTCGATAAGTATCGTATCAAACGTCCTGAACAATATGCAACTGTATTTGATCGAAATATTTTCTGTTAAAACATAATTCCATCTGATAAAAGAAGCCCGTAAAAACACCAAAAGATAGAAAGCTAATGCTATATATTTCGGAGAACAACTGTCTCCCTCTACAGCCCTGTAGAGGGAGACAGTTGTTCACCGAAATACTGTATATAGCATTAACTTCCTACCTTTTGTCGTTTTATGGGCTCCTTTTATTTTATATATATATATATATATATATATATATATATATATATATATATATATATATATATATATACATATATATATATATATATATATATATATATATATATATATGTGTGTGTGTGTGTGTGTGTGTGTGTGTGTGTGTGTGTGTGTGTACGTACGTATGTTTATGTATGAGAGAAAGAGTTACATATGTAATGCTATGCATATTATTTGAATGAACATTCAGTAAATAACAAAACAGAATAAAGGAAAGAGAAAAATGTAACGAAGAAGCAGTATGGCGGCAGAAACGTACTCCGGGGAAATATAAGGAGAAAGAACTGCAAAAATAAAAAAAAAAATAAAAAAAGCACCCAATCGACCGAGCGTGACTCCCGGGATTAAACCTGAGTGGTTTGAAAGACTTTTAACCATCTCCTCCTCCTCCTCCTCCTCCTCCTCCTCCTCCTCCTCCTCCTCCTCCTCCTCCTCCTCCTCCTCCTCCTCCTCCTTCCATATTCCTTTCCCCTGACTCTGGGGTTGCCCCCCCAGCTTAAGTCATGGATATTTCGTAGCGAGGTAAATCATTTTTGTAGATCCGAATCCGTTGGTTCCCCTTCAGATATACGAGAGTACGGAATACGGTCACGGTAGGGTTGAAATCTCTGTAGTAAATACAGTGATGTTAATTAAGAAGAGTGAGTGAATCATTCATACGTCTTGATGAGGTTTTCTGCCTTATTTTTCCCTGCTTTCTGTGAGACGGCAGGACAGACACAAGCTATGCTGCTCTGAGCAGTGCTGCTCTAATCAAGCTTTCCTCACTTGTGGGTAAAGGCTGATAGATTTTCTCTCTATAGAAAATAATGGGCAACTTGCCTCTCTTAAATGGTTCTCTAAACACAGCGGTTGTTGGAAGTCGAGGAAGTGATCTACATTTTAAGAGCTTCTGTGATGGGACCATATCTGTAAAGTTTTGCAATCTACCCCATGCAGTGCGGCCAAGAATACTGGGTGGCATACGGTCTGGAAGCTCTTGAAAGAGCTCCTGAGAGAGACGAAGAGAGTTGACGTTAAAAGATAGGCCACTGATCGGGTTTAAGGCCTTTGAGTCACTTTACGGGGGGGAATTGTGTTTGGAAAGCCTCCCAAGACAAAAGAACAGTTCTTCATTTGAAGAAGTTAGATAAGTCTTACATAAATCGAAAGGAACTGCTTTTGGCTTCCTGAAGGTAATATCCTTGACCATGTAATCATTCTTCATTTCTGTGACTAGAATACTGATGGTTCTGTGGAATTCAGTTTCCGAAATTTCAAACAAAACCAGAGAGGTAAAAGTGTAAGAAGAAGGTTACTTTTCTTGGGAGCACCAAAATGAGACAAGGGCTCAGTTTAAAGATGCTGTCCAGGCCTACACCGGTAACATCACACAGAGTAGAATTGAAAGCATAATCATGCCCCTATATCCTTGGCTGAATATGTAAGTCTGTGTTGTATGTACGGGGATGGAATATTGTGGCTGACAGTTAGTGTATCCTTTTCACTCGTAAAGAGGATTTCTCTAATGTTGAAGATACCGGTCTGTGTAAAAGTAATAAACATACTTTTATGTCGGTACTGTAAAAGAAAGGTAATCGTGTTTATAGTAATGTCATCCCTGTCTTTTAAATTGGAGCAGGAATAATCTCCGCCCAAAGACGACATCTAAGATAACAACCAGTTTTTCCCGGTCAGGTTAAGTCAGACCCATGACAAGATCTTTGTAAGAAGTGTTAATGCTTCTGAACAGAAGGCATAAGTGTTAGTATTTTTTATTTTTTTATTTTTTTTAATTCGCCCCAACTGCTTTCTGAAAGCTAAGGCGCCTGTTACCCTGGTGCGTTTTCTCAAACTACTTCTATAGAAGGGGCCTTCCTCTGTAAAATCTTCTTCTCAAGATCTTCCTTTAACTTTATCCCGCAGTCTAATCCTTTCCTCTCTCTTGACCTGCTGCAACTAACAGGTTCCACCCGAGGCCTCTTTACTCGCTCCCCTCATTCATTCTCACTACATGACCATACCATCTCAATCTCTATTCTTTTATCATACCAATACTCTTTACCGCCCCAGCACTTCTCATAATATCTTCGTTCTCCAGCCTGTAACACAGCAAGATCCCAAACTCCAACTCAGCATTAGTTTTTATTTGGTTTTCAAATATTTTTTAGATAAATAATGGATTAGTTAGGTATATGAGACTTACTTTTGGCTTGGAACCACATACACAAAACTTATTTCTGTTGCAACAGTTCTAAAATTCTTACACACAATAGTAACATTTAGAATTAATGAGCCAGTTGCCAGTCTGATTTAACTTTAAAACCATCAAGGTATTTTCACTGGCAAAACACATTGTTACCTTTTCAACCCCATTAAATATCTGTAAATCAATTTAACTTTTCTTTGCCACTCATGAAATTTGTTCTCTGGTAACAAAATAGCAGTGCAGGTGATATATTCCTGCAGTTTTCATTCATTTGTTAATTTTCACTTCATTAACTGGCTGAAGTGTCAATATAAATTTACCTATCTAACTGGCGAATATTCAGTTTCCTTATTGGTGGGTGCTAAGTTAATGTGTCTTGTATGGAATGGTAATTTCTCTTCAAGTTCTGTAAGTGCGATTTATAAGCAGTGGACTTCAAAGCATAAAAACAAAGAGACAGTTTACGCGATATCAAGTTGGATAGTGTCGTTTGATGTGCTTGCAGCATGGTGTTTGCTCCATTAAGCTTTTTTATCTCAGTTCTTCTATATTATTAGTTTGCTTGGCTTTGTAGCTCGCAATTTTTGTCTCCACGTTTCTCTCTCTCTCTCTCTCTCTCTCTCTCTCTCTCTCTCTCCTCTCTCTCTCTCTCTCTCTCTCTCTCTCTCTCTCTCTCTCTCTCTCTCGTTTTTGTTCCTCAGTTAATTTGCATTATTTTTGATTTGACCTTGTTGCTTAAAAATTTTTTCTCTAGTATTTTCACTCCTTTTCTTTGTTCATTGTTTTCTGTTTGATACTTTTCCACGAGAGCTTAATAAAAATGACAGAAAAACAACAACAACAATAATAATAATAACAATAATAATAATAATAATAATAATACCAAAAGCTATTTTGATAATAATAATAATGTTAGTACTAATCACTGGAGGACAATAAGCAATTATACCGAAATCACTGTGCGGGGATTTTTCTGGCCATTATCAGGAGAGACAGCAATGCGAGGGTAATAAGTGTCGCGTCGTGGAATTGAAAGAAGAAAAATGGGGGTGGATTCCCGAGAGGATATTAAATGATGATATCACTCATTTTCTTTATGACTCCTCTGAGTCACTGTTTATTGTTCGCCGCAAATGGCGTATGTTATTTTTGTGGATTCCTGTTTGCAGCTTCGCTTGTATTATCTAGAAATAAAAGTGTTGACTAACGCAATGAACGCAAATGTCTTCCTGTTTGTATGTTAGTATAGGTGATGCTTTTTTTTTTATTTTTATTGAAAGGGAATCAATGGTTGATAAAGTGAAGTTTAACGTATTACCTTTCTTTCTTTCTTTATGCCTTCAGCTGGAATCCCTTATGGACAGAGTCAACACACCATAAACCCAAGATGGCTCCAAAGGGAATCAGCTTGTAGAGAGAGAGAGAGAGAGAGAGAGAGAGAGAGAGAGAGAGAGAGAGAGAGAGAGAGAGAGAGAGAGAGAGGTTGTAGGTAAAGGAGAAACATGAATAAATATGAAGAAACAGAAAACTGATAAACCTGAAATCCAGAGGACGACAGCATAGAGTAGGAATGAACTTGCTCCTCGCTTAGATATCTGGAGTTCGAAAGGTTCCGCAACTGCACAAGGCAGCCTATTCCACATTTTAATTATAGCCAAAATAAAACTTAAAGCAAACTGATTAGAATTAAACCTGATGCTAGAAAACAGCATACTGATGAAATGATAATTATAAATTATTATTTTTTAACACACTGACGAAATGAAAATTGAAAATTATGACGTCAGTAACATCCACAGATAAGACGAGGAATCTGACTCGGAAATCAATGGAAGTCGTCAGTCCCCTCAAAGAAATGAGAAAATTGCAGGTCCTGAAAGTGGCTTGGATGATAAACAGAAAATGAATTAAATTCCACCTGACTGCTTCCATGTAGCATTCACAATGTTCGATATTTATTATCAAATTCATGTATGATATATTTTTTTTCCCGCAAACAGATTGGAAAAGTCTCAGAAAATGCTTTGTAAAAATAATAATAGTTAAAAAAAATTACTCATAGTAGCATGAATCTTGAAATGGAAAACAAAACGGCATTTATGTATGGGTAAAAATATATTTAAGAATAAAGCTTAATAGAGAGCTTTCAAGATTTTTTTAAGATTCCCCTTTTCAAAGGGGAACTGTACAGATTCTCGAAAGCTCTCTGTTAAGCTTTATTCTTAAATATATTTGTACCCATACATAAATGCCATTTTGTTTTTCCAATAATAATAATAATAATAATAGTAATAATAATAAAAGTGAAGAGTTTACAAGTGGTCTTAAATGCCATGAATAATTTACTGCTTGAAACTTTGAGATGCAATTTATTCAGATTGAATGAAAATCAATTGGAAAGCGAGGAACAGTAAATTATGGTTAATTTATATGAAAAAAAGCAGTTTTCAGAAATGTGCAATTTCTCTGTTTTCAAAATATTCAGTCTCCAGGAAGTTTCCCTCTCTATAGTCAACACCGCTCTCGAGTTCCATTAAGAAATAGACGAATGGAAGAATTAGAGTCAGTTTCATAATTCTCATAATGGGACGAAATTACAAGGTTCTTTCATATTACCGAGTTGGATGGAGATGAAAGTTTATGGTGCCCTGATGATTAGACTTTGTGGTTGTAGGGTGGTTGGCCCACGATGGGTAGGAGAGGGGCTTTGTTTGCGTTTACGGGGAAGGGGTGATATTGGGGGGGGGGCGGGGGCGCTAAGGGCATTTTTACTTTCTTGGAAAAGTTTTCGTAAGGTTAGACTGAAAGTAAAGAGACTTGAGTTATGAAGAATCTTTGCCTTTGAAGTATATCTGGCGCGAAATTATTGTTATTACGAGCAATTTATTTCATGGTTACTGGAACAAACACAGTGCAATGAGCATACACCTTTAAATATAATATATTTCTATACTGTCTTATAGATTGCTGTTGCCTTTGAGGGTGATGTAACTCGCAAGCTTACATGTAATTATTTATTTTGCCTCAGAAATTTTATTTTTGTTTCAAACAAGTTTCAGGAGCAAAAACATTCGCACCAACGCATAAATACCATTCTCTCTCTCTCTCTCTCTCTCTCTCTCTCTCTCTCTCTCTCTCTCTCTCTCTCTCTCTCTCTCTCTCTCTCTCACACACACACATCCGTTCAGAAAAGCCGAAGTTTGTTCCTTCCGTGTAAAAGGGAAACAAAGGAAAAAGAAACAGAATTTGAAAAGTTTTTTTGTTTGTTGACTCTCGCCATGTTCCCTCTGTCTTTCTGAACTGTTTATTTTGTTAGCAATGTGTTGAGGGAGCACGAATGATGTGACTTGGGCCAGTGTGACTTGGTGTTATGTGGCCTGGGGTTATGTGACTTGAGGCGATGTGGCAGCGAGGATTCATCGTCGGTTTGGGCTGGGTGAAATTGCCTCTGGGCTCCGTTGTGCATTATGCAATGAGATTGCATGCGATAGTTATGGCGCTCCTGAAATGCATTTTTGTATCGCTGATACGTTCTGTTGAAAAAAAATATTCTTATTTTCTTAAATTTTTCTTATTTGTATTTATTAGCCTTGCATCTGTTTATAGTGTCACAGTTCCCTTGTTTTATTATTATTATTTTTTTTGTGTTGCTGACACTTTTTCTATTACTTTTTGTATTTTCCTCTTTTATTTTCTTCTTATCTATTACCCTTTCTTCTCTTCATGGCTCCATAGTTCCCCTGGGTTTTATCAGTATTGTAATTTTATAACTAGGTTGTTTGTAATTTTTTTATAATGTTCTTATATTTTTTAAATTAATACTCATTAGTCTTTCATCTGTAAAGTGTTTTATTTCCATGAGATCTGAACATCAGTGTAATTTGATAATAAATCATGTTTGTAATTTTGCATTTCATACATAACGTTTTGATATTTCTTTTTAAAATTTCAAATGACTAGTCTTTCATCTCATTCCACTGCCGTCGTTCACTGAGATCTCAGCAGCAATGTAATCTTAGGATTAAATTACTTTGTAATCTGTTTCTCCCGAGAATTCTGCTGCTTTGGTTCTTCGCTTCCCGTAACTTGGGTAAAACCTTAAGCCGTTTTTCAGCAACTACGAAAAATCTGCTCCTTGATTGCGAGTCTTATTTTAAAAGAGTTCTCAACAGCAAAGAGAAGAGGAAGGGTTTTATGCAGTTCATTGCTCTCATAAAAGCGGTAACGTTGAATGAAATGTGCTTCTGGTGCTTTGATGCAGGGATACAAATGTCTCCCGAAGTGAAAGTTCTTACCTTTTTCAGGAGAAAATTTGAAAATGCAGTGTAACCGATTGTCTAGTTTTCTTATCTGCATCGTAGAAAATCGACTTAGCAGCGCTGAACCTCACGCAAAATGTATGTGATTTTAGAATTAATAATGAACCGTTTATTGTATTGTCGAAGGAAAGGACAAAACAGTGTTACATTTCATTTTCTCATAAGAGATTTAAAACAATTGTATATCTCTGTGTTTCTGTAGAAGTTTCACCTGTATGTGATGACCAGTCATAACCCTCAGTGAAAATTTGCATAGCATTTAAAATTAGAAGAAAAAATTCCAAACTTTAAACTATTCGCTGTTACCCGGTTGATTTACAGGCCCCTCTGTAACCCATTACTTGTTGCTTAAGACCCCCAAAATATCTATAATTTTTTTTACTGGCAGAGGAAAATGCCTCTCTCTCTCTCTCTGTTCAGTCTGGAACTGGAATTGGAATGATGTTATATGAAATGTTACATTTTCATTTTATCATCTTTTCGTCTTTGCAGTAATCATACATGCAGTAAAACAGATAAAACAGGTTCACGGAATGCAGGTCATAAAATCCCCAAATTCCTGGATCAAGAACTTGAACTCTGACTGCACTTTTGTCGTGACTTAAAGGAACGACGATTTTTGGGCGCTGAGAAAGAATGGCAAATTCTACCGTGGAATCGTTCAAAGTCACGAAATCACTCGCAATGAGTGCAGTCCAACAATGTGATGGAAATATACAGAGTAAATGGAACTGATTCTATACATAACTGTTGCCAGGGTACGGAAAGGATGCTTGTATTAGGTTAGGTTAAGTAAGGTTATGGTAGGTCATGTCAGTCCCCGAAGTATATTCTCGTTTCTGGAATGAAATTACCTTAGAAGTTATGACGTCACCTTAACACTGGGGGCCAGTGGTTCTTAACCTTTTTATTATTACCACGCCCCCTCTAACAGTTGATCCTTCCCTCCACCCCCCCCCCCTTCCATCTAGGAGTAAAATTCCCTCCCAGATTTAAAGGAAAATAAAAAAAAAGAGAGATAGAGAAGGGGTGTTTGTATTCTTTTGGGAATGAATTAGTGAGATACTTGACGCTACTTCTTAGCGACTCTTGTTAAGAGGATAACGAATATAATTAGAGAATCTTTTATTTTTCCATACAAATTGACTTCCAAAAATCTAGTAATATAATTGGAAGCTAATGTGAAATAAGCGAATGGAAATAACTTGATATAGTTATTAAATATCTTTAGTCCTAAAGACATTTTTATTTTAAATGAATGAAATCTTTATGCTGGAACGTGTACGGTGACCCGAAATATCTAATGGAACCACAGAATGAAAGTTCATCACTTGGCGACATAATAGTCTGGAAAATAAACCGTGCAGTTGTTTGTGTGCTCAGGTTTTCACGAAATCTTTGTTAGTTTCATATCCCTTATATTTACATATTTAAAAATATTTATATATCTATTTTATTAACATTTTTTTAATGAGACTCGTTTTTTATGATGTATATACGTTTTCTAACATCTGATGTCAGTTTTTTTAACATCTGACGTCAGGCTTCCAAGCTCACTACATGTATTCTTGGAATTTCTACACCTAATGCATCGTCAAAATTGTTTAAAAACATATAGTTTTTGTGTCGTCTCTCTACGCACGTCACAATCCTTTTCCCTTTCGAAATGATGACTAATGGTACTCGTAAAACACTTAAGAATAAAACTCTGTAGCAAACAAGTACGCATACGGGACTTTTCAGCATTCACACGGATGGTCTACGAACGTGTGTGTGCATACATTAAGTCTGACTCCCAAGGATTACGAGACCACGAAAACAAAGCGACTCGTTATCAGAGCAGTGTAACCTGGCCACTAGATGGTGCTAATCATGTTTCCTCGGAATTAACGAACCCTGAATATTTATTACAGTTGTGTTATCACCGTGTATTTAGTTGCAATGTTCTTCTGGAAGCGCATGCGCGCACGAGAGAGAGAGAAAGAGAGAGAGAGAGTTTAGGAGTCATTAAGCGTGATTAATTACCGCCATATCCCCGTGATCGATCATGGTCTAGTTAAGGAAGTGCCGGGAAATTACAGCTGGAATTTGGTGTGATAATTCCTACGGGATTCGCGCAGGTAATTCCTGAGGAAGGACTTCGAGAAGGGAATGAAAAAATGTAGCGTGAACGCGGTTGGTGAGTGGCATATATATGAGTTATGTGAAAGTATTCGTTACTCGAATAGGATAGAATCGAATATAGGATTTAGGACGAAGGCCAAGCGGTGGGACCAATAAGGTCATTCAGCGCAGAAAGGAAATTGACATAATAAGGTTTGAAAGGTGTAACAGGAGGAAAACCTCGCAGTTGAACTATGAAACAATTGTTAGAGGGTGAAATGTCAGATGGAAGAAAGAGATTACGAACGGAGGTACTGTAAAAGGAATAAAAGAGGTTTCAGCTAGGGGTCGAAGGGACGCTGCAAAGACCCTTCAGTAATGCCTACAGTGCACCACGTGAGGTGCAGTGGCGGCACTATCCCCGTTACTCTTTAATGTGTTTCAGAGCTGCTCTTTAGATTCTTGCTTAAGGAGACAAATAGATTAAGTAAAGGAACTGTACCAGTTTTAGAGTTCAACTCGACACAGAATGATTTTCCCTTTAATCATTCTGTAAGTATCGTCTAAATTTCACGCAGAGCTGCGAATAACCGTAGCGCTTTATTGTGGCAGCAGAAAAACAATAAACCCAACAAACAAGAACAAATACGCAAATATAAACCCCCTTGCTTTATTGGCAGGTTTAATTTTTGATCTTGATGAATTACTATTCCAGCTTCGTTAAATTAGCAGTCATGATTTCCGGGGGCAATTCTTGACTTTCCAAATGGCGGCTAACACTATCTTGAATCTCTGGCGAACAAAGGTTTGGCAAAGCTACGCATATTTAAAATCTGGGCAATATTCTTAACTTGCTTGTAGTATTTTCTACACTCGTTTAGTAGAAGCCTTCTTGATTGATTTTTTTTTCTGGAGTATGGGAAGCGGTACATTGAAAATTACGGAGAACTCTCCATAATCAAGCAACCTGCGGTTCTCAGCAATCTGAACGGAAGCATATGCCTCTGAACAGAAGAAAGCTGCTCCTTCCAATGTATCTGCAGTAATTTAAATCTCCAGTAAAAGAAAAATAGTAAAAAAGGCGCCGAAGTTTCTTCTGCGCAGTCTTTTTCTGTACAGCCGCTACAGAATATAATCAGGGCCACCGAAAATAGATATGTCTTTGGGTGGTCCCGGTATAATGCTGTATGAGCCGCAGCCCATGAAACTTTAACCACGGCCCGGTGGTGGTCTATCCTATATCGCTGCCAGAAGCACGATTATGACTGACTTTAACGTTAAATAAAAAAAAACTACTGAGGCTAGAGAGCTGCAATTTGGTGTGTTTGATGAGTGGAGGGTGGATGATCAACATACCAATTTGCAGCCCCCTAACCTCAGTAGTTTTTAAGATCTGAGGGCGGACAGAAAAAAGTGCGGACAGAAAAAGTGCAGACGGACAGACGAAGCCGGCACAATAGTTTTCTTTTACAGAAAACTAAAACTAGCAATCGACGTGGACATCATTCAGATCGAAAGGAGAATTTAAAATTTAAAAAAAAGGAAAGACGAGCCGAGCTGTGTTAAATAAGCCCCATTGATTATTCAACTCGGCCCGTGCCATATTTCTCCAGTCAGAGGAAATTTGGCACTGCCCAAGGTCTTTCCGGTTGACATATCAGAGAGATTAATGCCGTGAAAGTTGTGTCGGCCAAGCGAAAGAATAATGAGGACATAGACGGATAGTCTAGAGAGGGGGGGGGGGAGGAATGTAAAAACTTCGTACATTTTACTTAGAGGAGTTTGAAGTAACAAAGGGTTTTGTCATACATAATCAGGAAAATTAGCCAGAGCAGAGTAAAGAAGACTGGTAGAGGTTGTTTATTGTTGATTATGTGTTGATCAGCCTTCAGTGAAGGTTCGTGGAGCGGCCAATGTTACTAAAGGCTTGTGCACAGTGAGTTATGCACTATTCACCAAGTAGACTCTGGTAGAGTATGCACAAGGCAGTAACAGTTGTTATGCTTTTTCACTGGAGCCACCCCCTGAAAGAGCAAACGGCTTAATTAGAAAAAATATATAGGTTCGTACCCCCGCTAGGGTAGATGGACTTATCATATATGAACCTCTTTGGATGTAATGTAAATATCATGTTAATGGTTACTTGTGGGTTAACATTTGAATATATGAAAATATCCTATGTGAAAATATTGACAAAAATTATCATTATATATATATATGTGTGTGTGCGTGTGTATTTATGTATGTATGATTGTGTGTGCGTATATAAATATATATACACATACATTTGTATGGATGTATATGTGTGTGTAAGTTATTGTAAAATAGGCCAGTAAAGATATATCTTTTAGGTGGCAATATTCGACATCCCATTCCAAACGGAATAGAATAGTGACTAATCTCCAGTTTAAGACTTCAGTTTTTAAGTCAGGGCAAATTCAATATATATGAATCCCTGTCAGCCAAAGAGCTTCAGAGTGATTGGATTCCATGCCTATTTTTTACGTGTTTCTTGTTTAACTTCATATCTGTGCTAAGTTCAAGGTCATTCGAGCTCGACCATCCATTATTTTGGCTTTATGGATTAGTCTGGACGGAGTCAGACAAGGAAGATAAACTTACACTTCCCCCCTCTTCCCCCTTTCTTCCCCTCCCCTCTCCTTCCACTCCTCTTCCTCCTCCTCCCCCCCTCCCCCCGCCTTCCGAGGAATTATGTCACTTTTCGTGTCTGGATGTTTTCCGAGTTCCATTTTAGAATAAGTCTTTTGCTGATTAATTCTTCGTTGATTAAAGTATGCGCCTTTCTTTGTTGGGACAGGAATTTTCAGGCATGACTCTTGTGTATAAAGGGCTTGAGGATGGCAGTATTATTGTCGAAACTGATGCCAATAAACGTAGGATGCTATATGTCTGTGATTTGAAGTTAACCTTTTTCACGATACTCTAATTTCCTAAAGGAATGTGTATTGTGTACGCATACACAATATATATATATATATATATATATATATATATATATATATATATATATATATATATATATATATATATATATATATATATATATATATATATATACATACATACATACATACATACATACATACATACATACATACATACATACATCATTGTTTCTCTTTCCTTCGTGGATTTGGTCTTTACTTATATATACATCACGTTCCATATACAATATATATATATATATATATATATATATATATATATATATATATATATATATATATATATATGAATATATGTGTTTGTGTGTGTTTGCGCGCGCGCGCCTTGTGTTAAATCTACGCATATACAGCAAGCCTTTTTAAAATCAGTTTGCACAACTCATCGTTCACCCAGGGATTTCTGTAAATAGCGAACTCCTTCTGTTTAAAGTAGGACACAGTCCTAAAGTAACCATCGCGTGTGAACTTTTATCTCAGAAAGAATCATCCCATTGATTTTTTCGTCCTGTAGTTATCACACCCTTCCCACTCAAGGCTGAGAAAAGGCAAGACCAAGGCCATTGTAGACTGTGTGAAGTCTCCTTGAGTCTTTAGCTTTGAAATGATAACGTTAGCCAAGTGGTGCTTTGGTATGTTTTGTTGTTTTCGTATTTTTACTTTATTGCTGATTTTTTTACATACTGTTTAATTCCTGCGTTCCTTTAGCATGTTTTACTCTTAAAAGCTGGCAGTCCTGTAGGATACACAAGTTTCCGAAGAATTCTAGGTGGTTTTGCACATGTTCCTATGCCGAAGTGAAATATGTAAATTCTGTCTACAATCCTCTGAATGTATGTCATTTTACAAAAAGTTTTATCCATCTATAATTGTTATTACTGTTAAGCTACCCCGTACCTGACAGAAAGTCTTGACTTTGCTTTCTGCAGCAAGAAGTTTGCGTTTACACTTGACAATCACAGTTTTCTTCCAGGGCACTTTAGGAGAGCTGTTAACCAGCTCAGTGGTCTGGTAAAACTAAGGTGTACTTTTCTCTCTCCACTCTCTTCTTCTTCTTGTTTGTATGGTCCTCGACGTCCTCCAGATTTAACGCTATCAACTAAGGTCCTCCAACCAGTAAGGTAAAAGGGTCAGTCACTCAAAATATCCCAAGCTAGTTTTTGTTAGAATCTATTTTGAAAGACGTAACAGGAGGAAAACCTCGCAGTTGCACTGCGAATCAGTTGCTAGGAGAGGGTGTAGAGTAATATGGAAGAAAGAGAAAAAGAGCAGAGGTACAGTAAAAGGAACGAAAGGGGTTGCAGCAAAGGGCCGAAGGGATACTGCAAGAAACCTTAAGTAATGCCTACTGTGCACCGCATGAGGTGCACTGACGGCACTACCTCCCCTAAGGGGAACTCAGTTTTTATTTCTTATTGGTCATTGAGGACGATCACTATCGTCCTCACCCCAGTCACCACCCCAACCCTCACCCTCATCCTCTCCTACGCCCCTGCCCCTCCTCTCCCACCTTCAAGTGCATTTTGCTTGATTGGTCAGATTAATTATGACCCTATTTGTCTTTGCAAGATCAGCTCTGATACTACATTTACATGCCTTAGGCCGCGTGGCGACCAAACAACCCGTATTTTCAAACCTATAGTTTACCCATTGCCTAAATTCGATGGCCCTTCCCCGTTGTCAGGGGTTGGAGTTCCCTTGCTTAAGGGGACTTTTAACCACAGATACAGTGTCTTTTTTTATGTTATTCTATTTTGTTTTATTGTTGTTTTTCATATATTTACTTTTATATATTCAGTTTCTTGTTCTGTAGCCTTTGATATTCAGTTCAGTATATTGCTATTGGTATGACTATTATTCTACAGAAGCTTTCTTTGCAAGTTCACGGCTTTGCATCTTATTGCCAGGAACGTATACGCGTTAATAATAATAATAATAATAATAATAATAATAATAATAATAATAATAATAATAATAACACTGTATACAAAAATCAATATCAAACTGTTACTCTCTCAGGAATATAACCTGTATTTCAAAGACAAAAAATAATGATTTACAGACGACATGAGTAATGACGTCTGATTCACCATATCATTATGTATCATAAAACACCATGACGCTTGTGTCGTGCTTGTGAGGGATATAACCATGAGTTCATGAACTTGAAGGTCACTTCACTACTCTAGGATTCATTTGACACTTTATTACCGCTACAGTTAAAGACGAACTGTCGCGGGAGCGCAGTTTGTTCTTCACGTTGCTTGCTTGCTTCTCAATGCGCATGCGTGGGACTTACTCGTCTTTTATGACTCGTAAAAATGACGGTCAGTAGAGATTACTCGGAAAGATTTGTCAGCTTTGCCGGGTAAATTTGCACGACAGACTTCCCGCTTCACTTCGGAAGTTGCATGACTACTTACAAGCATGACTTGCTCACTAATAATAAATGGTAGAAGCAAAGGTTATTTGCCCAGTGTCTGTCTCGCGGGAATTTGGGAGGAAAGCATCCACGCCTCCTCTTGGTATGGATACATTCATCTTCAGCGTCTACGTATCCGTGCTTATAGTATATTGAAGAGATTCGGGGAATAGAGAATGTCATTTAAGAAATCCGTGTTTATAGAATATTGTCGAGATTCTTGGAACAGAGAATACCATTCAAGAAATAATAGATGGAAATCCATATTTTTTTTCAAGGAGGTCGTTTTATTTCTTTTTTTTTTAACTTTGATAGCACTCACACACGATCAAAAATTGCCACTTAGCTTCACCAAAACTAATGACAAAGTTGTTAAGTCGTGAAGAACATAGCAAGCTATGTAAGAAAAGCGTTTCATTTTGCTCCTCGCTGTTCTGTAAAGGTAGTTGGCTCGTTAGAGAATGGCCATAAAATAACAGCTCCTCCTCCTCCTCTCTCTCTCTCTCTCTCTCTCTCTCTCTCTCTCTCTCTCTCTCTCTCTCTCTCTCTCTCTCTCTCCGTAAAAGAGCTTCCGCCCTATTAGCGTGACTTCCCACCGCGAGGAATGGTGGGTAGTGACTTCTTCTTGACGATCATTTTAAGGAAGTGTTTCTTTGAGGCTTCGACCACATGGCGTTCGTTCCGTAGCTCAACCTTAAACGCGTTTGTGTTGAACTTTTGTGTGCTGAAGTGATTTCACCTGATTTACTCATAATTCGTTTACTCTTTCTCTTGGAAAAGTAGGTGATTTTTATTATGTCGTGATAACTATCTTACTCTGTAGGTAATTATTCAATTATTCATTTCAATGGATGCATAATGTTAGCATGAATTTGCTGCTCTCTCTCTCTCTCTCTCTCTCTCTCTCTCTCTCTCTCTCTCTCTCTCTCTCTCTCTCTCTCTCTCTCTCTCTCTCTTACTATTAACATTTCTAATGCATTTTCTCAGTCACAGTTAGTCTGTATGTTGCAAAATGCTAACCTCTTCTCGACCATCTTCACGTAGATAAAGTAGCGTTTGACCAGTCAAATTCAGATTCAACAGCTATTCTACGCTTTCAGAAAAGCATTAGGAACAGGTGACCCCCACCTGTTGTGACTGTGAAGATGAATGAGTTAAACAACAAATTTATACTGGAATATTTACTGAGGATTTTCATACACGTGTTTAACGGTTTATCTATCACGGGCTGTTTACCTTGAAAACATGACGCGGAATCGAATTTATCGTGGGTTCTCTTACGCCCCTTTGTGGTTTTACGAGTGGTTGTTTAGTGGAATAACCGGATTTGGTAACACCTTGACATACTTTTCTTAAACAATCAGGTCTTCATTCATATAAATGTCACTTTATTCACACGTATAATATATACATACGTACGTAGTGGTTATATATATATATATATATATATATATATATATATATATATATATATATATATATATATATATATATATATATATATATATATATATATATATATTATATATATATATATATATATATATATATATATATATATATATATATATATATTTATATATGTGGGTGTGGGTGAGTGTGTCATGTATGTATGGTTCTCTTATAATATCTATTTTTATAAATAAACTATAGTTTGGAGTTAGGCTAATAGAGGATAGTCTTGTACCCATAGCTTTCGTGGAAATGTCTGACGTCCTTGTTTTGTTTACATCTAGTTTACCTCGGAGACAAGCAGAACGAGGATACGTGTTCTTATTAGAATTTGTTAGTGTAACTGTTACCTCTGGATTTACCAACTCAAAATAGCAACAACCTCTTGGTAAGACTTAAAGTCGTTTCATATCGGTGTATTTCAACTCGTTTTTATTTTATTGCCACTGCTCAGTTATAAGTCTTTTGGTAACTGGTAATTGTCAGTGGTTGAGGATACTTTTCGGCCGTATACAGTAATGCCTTTGTAAATTATTTCTGTGCTATTTATGGTTGCGTGATATATTGAGGGGGTATATAGCACTTTTCTAAATTGAGTTGAAAATTACTGGTGTTTTAGACAGATTATTTTTCTTTCATTATTCCTGTCATTACATTTTCGTAATACTCGATAACAAACGGGACATACATTTTGAAGTTATTGTTCCTCTTAATATAGCATAATAATCCTATAAAGTAAGACAGAAATGAACAAGAAAGTAAAATAAATCGAACAAAAAAATCAATAAGGGCTGAATATTACCGAACTACGGTGTACACTTTACGCAAAAGTTTTTCTTTTGATCAGTAATTGAAATTCTGAAATTGTTCGCCCTTTCCTGCACGAAAGCTTATAAAGTTTCTGTCTTCCTCTCTAGAGAAAATTTACTGAACATTAAATTACCGCTATATAATCCTCTCGAGAGATACAAACCTTGCAGATGTTACGGGCTGCGGGTATTGCACGCGAAATTTATTTCATTACGTTGTATAAGTATTTCAAGGTAGTGACTGTAAGCAATTGAAAAACTCGATTGTTTTCTCGTGTTGTAAAATAGAAGCAAAGTTCCCACATGCAACCATAATTCTCATATACGAAAGGGAATGTTTTTGATACTGTAATTATCAAACTCTGTAGAGGTAACTAGCGTGTCAGGAGACATTAATAAGCTTATCATTTCATAACAGCGATTCATGAACAGTGAACTTAATTTGCACGTATTTGTATACACATTAGTCACTATGAACAAAAGAACCTCATGATTGTGAAAATTTATAAAATCCTGAAATTCAATACCTTCATCCGTCTCTCCGCTCCCTCCTCACCATTTCGTAGTTTGCAGGTGTTAATAAGTATCATTGATGTTATAGAGAGTTTAGCAAATATCATTGATGTTATAGAGAGTTTAGCAAACCCCAATCCAGGCGCTGCCAATTCCTTAAAGAAGATGAAGAGAGTGAGTAAGTCTGACGATAAAAAAAAAAAATAGATGATTGCAGAGAAGCGAAAATTTGAATCCAGGTAAAAAAAAAAAAAGTCACAGGTAAGAAAGTCACAGACAAAAAGTCACGGGAAAAAAAGTCTCATTAATCTTTCTATGATAGCTACCCCCAAGGGTTTTAACCCGGTATGCATCCACCTTTGCGACGTGTTTAGTACAAGCCCGTTGGGGATTACCGTGAAAACATAAACAAAACGCTGTAAATATTATATAGATAATGACCCACAAGAAGTATTGTGAAATTTCCCTTTGACTTTATTACCAGTCTCTATAAATTATATGACTTTTTTTCCCTGTGGCTTTTTTTCGTAGCCAAAATTGACTTTTGTTCCCTGTGACTGTTACCGGCCACTGAAAATTTTAGGATTTGCTAGTGAAGACCCTAAGACTTCGTTAATCAAAGAGGAAATTACGGAATGACACAGTGTACGACGAATTAGGGAACGATCATAAAAATGCTGATAATAATTGACTCATTGCAAGACAATGAATAGATAACATCCAAAAAAAGACGAAAATAATAATCGTAACGGAAATGAAAAGAACCAGATAATATCTGGTCCTTTTCTCTAGACGAGATTGCCCCTCATTCTTTGGAGAATGCAAGTGACAGATGTTTAGCATTTCAATTAATTCTGCAAAGGGAAGGCAAACAAGGGAAGACTTGGAAATAAAGCAAACTGAACAGCCTAGTTTTAGAATTATATAGTTTTTTGTGAGTAATCTGGCACTCTTTTTAGCTTTGTGTAAAAGAAAACTATTGTGCCGGCTTTGTCTGTCCGTCCGAACTTTTTCTGTCTGCCCTCAGATCTTAAAAACTACTGAGGCTAGAGGGCTGCAAATTGCTATGTTAATCATCCACCTTTCAATCATGTAACATACCAAATTGCAGCCCTCTAGCCTCAGTAGTTTTTTTTTTATTTTATTTAAGGTTCAAGTTAGCCATAATCGTGCGTCTGGTAACGATATAAGACAGGCCACCACCGGGCCGTGATTAAAGTTTCATGGGCCACGGCTCATACAGCATTTTTGGTGGCTTTGATTATACGCTGTACAGAAAACTCGATTTCGCTGAAGAAACTTCGGCTCATTTTTTACTTCTTTATTTTGTCTGTCTGAAAAGAAAGTTATCGGTGTCAGGTATGGCTAGATATAACATGACTAATTCTCTAGTGAGGAATCGGGCAGTTTTTTGGCTTGTTCAAAATGAAAGTTGTCACTTTCCTTCAAAAACATCCTCTTATAGGTAATTATACAATATTAGGCAGTACAGATTTATTGCTGCGTGATTAGTTAGCAAAGATAATTATTTTTCAAGCTATAAATTTTCTTGGAATAGTCTTAGGTGTATTTTTATCTTGAATAGCTGTAGAAACTGCAAACAAAATTAACGAGTGTTGACCGTAATGTCTAAGGATTTTAAACGATTTCGTTGCGTTTCCATTTGCTTTGATATTCAAATGGTTTCTGACATGCGATGTATTCTCATTCCGATTCTTTTTTTTTTTCCTATTTCTTGGTAGATTTACTTGTAAAAAAAGAGTTAGAACTTCAAATTGATTAATGAATGCTGGGCACGAATGTGCTAACTTACAATACATACATACATACATCGAAAATGCCGAAAAAGTGCTGGTCACCTTTTGTAGTCAGAAAATGCAAAATACCAAAATCACACGAGAAGATTTTATTAGTCTGATCGTCACCTTCCTTTTCTATCGTCCCGTCACGATAATTCGATGTCCATTGAAAATACATCAAATATATTCAATAATTAACAAACCGCACCCAATCCAAACCAATCCAAAAACAAATCGGGGAAAATGAGCAAATCACTTGAATAAACAGACATATTCCCCGTGGACCCATTAGCTCTGACAATAACGATACATTCTCCACGATAATGGCAGCGCAATTGAATATCGTGTTGTCACGAACGATACTCATGCGATTATTAGCAGCTCTGTCGAGTCTGTCCCCCAATTGAGGACTGGTGTGCATACAGATGAACCATCCGCTGCTTGTGATATATTGATTGAGCTTCCTCCACATCGCGTTAGATGGGTGTGTGGTTTCATTTCAATTACGAGCGTTGCGTTCGCTGAAACAGCCTGTTTTCCATTACGAGTTTTTTTTTTTTATTTGTATATATATATTGGCTAGGCGTATGCCCATATTATAGGATTATTTTCCGTATTCCTTATAAGAATTTAATGTGACAGTTGTGTATATTTTGCTCACACATGTAATATATATATATATAATATATATATATATATATATATATATATATATATATATATATACTGTATATGCTGTATGTATATTTATATATATATATATATATATATATATATATATATATATATATATATATATATATATATATATATATGTATACATACACATATATATATATATATATATATATATATATATATATATATATATATATATATATATCTTGCGTGGGCGTGTGTCTGTGTGCAAGTATTCCATTCGCGTTCATGAGATCAGACTAGCACATGCAATAATGCTGTAGTCCATTCTGCTTGTATTTTTCATAGATCAGTACAGTACATTTAGAATATTTTCGTTACATAATGTTAGCGTTAATTATCATGAAAATCTTATGCACAGCAAAACGTTGCTGTAAATGTATATATATATATATATATATATATATATATATATATATATATATATATATATATATATATATATATATATATATATATATATATATTCGCTTCCTTAAGATAAACTAACGCGTGTAATGATGTAGTCCATTCTTGTGTGTATGGAATTTTCCCTATATCAGGGCGCCTAGAATATTTGTTTCACCGTTATTAATGCTCAAAATATTGCCGTAAAAATTCTTAGCTAACCTATTGGTGTCATCATCATAATTGTGCATTAACCTAATATCAAAGGATGTTCGTATAATGACTACAAGTCAAAAGGCTATGCGAACCCTCTCATTATCTAATATGCAAAATGCGGCTAGTCTTTTATCGACTCACAATGCAACGAACTCAGTGTATTCATAATCACGCGTGCGTACATCCAAATGTATGCCTCCTCTTTCATGTTTGTGCGAGAATTTGACATCTATTGAGTTCGTCCTCGTCTCGGATTACAAGTTTTTAAAGATTACCATCAGCCTGGCGGAACCCGAGGAGTGAGATTACGTCGTCTTTAGTAGCTTATTGATAACCTGATCCCTCTAGCCTGGTTGTTTTCAGAATATGTCATTACCGCGGGGTTCCTAATGAGATTAGAAATGACATTCCCTTCTTCCACGTTTTATTTATTTGCGAATGAGCCTAATACTTGGCAAAGCGTGTATTGTATGCCCTGTTATGGTTTGGTTACAAGATTAATGCTGGACTATTAGGAATTTTCGTCAAGTGTTCCTTAAAGCTGATTTTAGAGTGATCACCTCTCTCTCTCTCTCTCTCTCTCTCTCTCTCTCTCTCTCTCTCTCTCTCTCTCTCTCTCTCTCTCTCCAGCGGTCCCAAATCCTGTACTTTAGCTTCAGTTCGGTATTGATTCCAACATACTCTTTGCGATCTCGCACGGTTGGGAAAGTTGGTGTTCGGATTTATAAGAGTTATGCCACAAGAAGCTCTCCTCCTTTAGTGTGAGAGGAATTGTAATTCTGTAGGAGAGAGAGAGAGAGAGAGAGAGAGAGAGAGAGAGAGAGAGAGAGAGAGAGAGAGAGAGAGAGAGAGAGAGAGATTTAATCCGTGACTATCAAAATGCCACGCTGTGTGTAAAAGGACCTTCTTACTGTTAAACAAACGGACATCAAACAGTCATTGTTTATGAAAGTCTTTTGTTCCGAATAGGCCTACTGCTCGGATAACATGTAGAGGACAAATGGTCCTAGAGATAAAAGGAGTAGCTTGTAAATAGGGACGAGTCAAGTTAATGGAAAACTTGACAGAATTTTTTCAGTAATGCAGAGAACACTTTATGCCATCGTAAAAGAACAGCTAATATTTAAGAAGGATAATTAATCTGGATTATTAATATTTAGCCCGTCTTGGTCGGAGGGAAGTTATTTTATAAGAATGTGATTTTTTTTTTTTGAATGGTGATAATGTTGTTGACCAAGAGATTTTGCCATAAGAAACAACTAGGCAAATGCAACTAATGAAACGCCTTATCCCACATAATACACACACATTTGTATATATAATTTGTATATATATATATGTGTGTGTGTGTTTGTGTGTGCATGCATAAATGTATGCATGTGTGCATAAGCTTCTGTCTAGGCGTGAGTTTTCAAGCATAATGTGTGCGTTCGTACTTGATTAAACGAAAACTACCAACAATTGAATTAGTTACATTTACACATTCTGAAAATGTATTATCACTATTATGATTCCTTTCTCATGGAACAAGTCAAAAAGACGTACTACTGCCATACCTCCATTCCCCAGAATAAAAACTCCGTAATTGAAAAACGCGGAAAAAGAACAAAGCAGAAAAAGGGGGGAAAATCTTCCCTTGTATATTTCCTGCGCTGTGCTCGCTCTAGCGTGAAGCTTTTCAAACGATGTTTCGTATATCTGACTGGAGCAGACGAAACCTGGCAGAGGTCAATGGTTCCAAGACGAATTGCCCTCTTCAACAATGTTTAAGTTGATAAATAAAAGTCTCTTAATGTTTTGCTTGAAAAGATGAAACGGTAATGTCTTAGAGACCTTATATCTTAATCATTTTTAAATTCATTTTTTTTTCTTGTGTCTTTTGATGCAGGTTTCCTTATCAGATATCTCTGCTTCTTCTGTTGCATTGATTCCTTCTCTTTGACTGCTCCTTTATTTTTCTCTCTCTTTCTCTTTAGTCTCTTTCCCTTCAGAGGTGGCCTAGATAAGGTCACTGGGTTTCTCATTCCGTCAGCCTTCTCCTAAAATGTGAAAAGGGGATGCTTGTTCTAATGAAATATTGTTCTCATGTCAGAGAAGTTATTTTCTTTCACTGTTTGCCTTGCCTGAGGTCCATTATTAATGACCTTTCTTGTAGCATTATTACTGACAAGTCTTGGGTATTTCCATAGGGAGACAGTGCACCACGTGAGATGCACTGTGGGCATTACTAATTGTTGTTTGTAGCGTCTCTTTGGCCCCTAGCTGCGCTCACTTTTTAGCATTAGTACCCCATTCCCATTTCCTTTCTTCCAATTTTCCGTCTAGACTATTACTGCTTAGTGTAACTGAGATTTTCAACCAGTTTCACCTCTGGATCCTTGTATTTCATCTCATTTATTTTCATGATCTCTGTATCTTGCTGTCCGTCCACTCTAGCCACCTCATCTTTTCACTGTCTTGAGAGCTAAACGGCTTAAAGTGACCCAGTGCCTGGCTTTATAGTTTCAGCTTCATGTTTCATTCATTCGCGTCTCAGGAGCTGACTTTTGTCCATTACGGTGATGATTCGTCTCTTTCTGTCTTTATCTCTATGTACTCCTGACCTGAGATGTTGTTTCTGAAAGTTAGAAACTGACGTCTTTTGGTGTCTCCTGGACTGTTCATTTCTTTTTTTAAATTCCGCTCCATTAGTTTCTTGCCTTGCATTCGGCTTCAGAGTCTATTTACGTTATTTTTGTTTCGTAGGATTTTTATATATATTTATTTTCTTAACGCCTCAGTGCCCGTCTGTTTGTGTGAGTGTGTGTATATATATATATATATATATATATATATATATATATATATATATATATATATATATAGGGAGAGAGAGAGAGAGAGAGAGAGATGGATATAGATATATGTATATACAGTATATATGTGTGTGTGTATTTATATATATATATATATATATATATATATATATATATATATATATATATATATATGTATGTATGTATGTATGTATGTATGAATACACTTGGGCATGGGGAGAATAGAAGCAAATAAATCACACAAACTTTGGCTTTGCAGTCCAGGAAAAAAAATGTATGAATCATAAACAGAATAACCTGAGAAAGTTTCCATGCACTACCAGGATTTTTTTTTTCTTTTTCTTAGGCCGGAATCCGAACAGTCGGTGTCGTGCCACAAACCTGTCGTGACCTGCGTTTATTGTCATCAATTTATAAGGCCTATCTAGACCACGATATAAAGACGGAATGCAGCTTTATGGTGAATTTCCCCTTTGCTGTTTCAGTTTATGACTTCGCCTTGATTCTCCCTCCAGTGTTTCTCCCCATTTCGTCTCGTTGGTTTGGTTTTAAGCCTTTTTATGCTGGTGTTGTACAGTTTGATAAAAAAAGTGAGGATAGCTTATAGATGAGTTCTACAGAGGAGCAACCTATTTCGTTTCTTCGATAGATTGGTTTTTGACTTTTTCAACTTTTAGATCCGAAAAGGAGATTGTCATCAAGAATGAGCACTTGTTGTGACGTATGCGAGGATGAAAATTTGTGTTATATGGACAGAAATATATAACGGTATTTCTCATTTAAAAATTGTTGTCCTGTTGACTCGTGTTTAAGGTCCAGCAGTAAAAATAGTAATAACTTTCATTTTTGCCTGTTCGTTTGGAAGCACGATTATGCAAGCGAAAGTCGTACTCAAATTCGTCAGAATTGGCTCATTTTCCATTAATTAAACTTTGGCACAGTGACCGTGGAGGCCATATCTGCAGAATTTATGAATGCATTTTTACCTTTATTTTCCTTTTATGTTCGAATTGCGGCTTTATCTGGGTTGCAGTTTATAATAACCGAAAAAACATGGCGTTTATGACTTACCTAGTTTTTGTACAGCTTCTGTTTAATGGCGTAACTATATTTTTTTTATACTGCGACTATATTTTTTTTTCATACTGCTACAACAAAAAGAGATACATGAATTTTTAAAAGATGTAACTTGAAATTGGAACGCCTGAACGAAATTTAAAAACAATGTGATTCCTATTTTAAAAAAGTACAAAAAACTACTGTATTGATTCCCTTACATACGAGTATATTCAAATTAAAGATCATCTAGTGCACGTTGAGTCTAAAATTAAGCTGCTAATATAATAGAAGGAAGTAAGAGAAATTGCCCATAATTCACGATTTATTGTTTCTGTTGTGTGAAGGTACTTTTCTTGCAGTAATAGAACATGGGCCTGCATAAGAATGAGCTTAATGAATATTAACTTTACCTGAGAATCAAAGGATTAGCTTTATTGCCCTCATAAGTTCACCTTACGGCTATGCGGAGGTTCATAAAGGTATTAACAAGTGGTTCATGTCTTGTAGAAAAGGATAATTTACCGTGAGAAATATTTTCACGAACAATCGTTCTGTTGTCAGAACACCCTCTATGATGGTGAATGTTTGGTTAATAACATCACCAACAACATACAGCACTAAACAATTCTGCCTTCCTGATTTCATTTAAGTGATAAATTACGAGTTTTGGACAAAAATTTCCCCTTTTCCCATGGTCTTCTCTGTTTAAGATTTATGAACTCAATGAATTTTCAAAAGTCCAGTTTACACATTAAGAGATATTCCATGTAATATTAACAATTATAGTAATCATGAAAGAATGAGTTTGTTCTTACGCAGTGGTCTGGCTAAAAGAGTAATAATAATAACTAAGATATATTTCACGTGATATGAACCATCATAGTAATTATACGAGAA
>JANJGK010000038.1:23304818-23348251 GCA_039081455.1 Macrobrachium rosenbergii
TATAATTCAGTAAATAATGTCTGTCAACTGGTATTCATTAACGATTTCCCCGGTTTGTTGTTTTAATCAACTGGCGTCTACATGTCATTGGTATCAATACGTTACGAACGGATATAGGCTATATATTGACTTTAACAGGTTTATAAGAAGTTTGGAAGATAAATTTTATGTGAAATCGTAAAATAATTCGTCAGTTACCACATATACCATTTTCTGACAATGATCATTTTCATTTGTAATGTATTTATGGATTTATTTTTTTTTATTTTAGGCTTTCATTGTTGAACACCAGGTGGTGGTCGGCTCCGTCAAGCCATATTGTTTCCTCAATTCTTCTTCATTCCAATTACAAAAAATAGTTGTTTGCATAACAGGAGGCAAATTTAGGCCTTACTTGAAACAAGTAAAAAAATACACCTAAGTTTCTCCGGCGCAATCAAGTTTTCTGTAAAGCCGCTACAACGTATAATCAAGGCCAACCGAAAATAGATCTATCTTTCTGTGGTCTCGTTATAATGCTGTATGAGCCGTGGCCCATGAAACTTTAACCACGGGTCGGTGGTGTTCTGGACTATATCGTTGCCAGAACCATGATTATGGCTAACTTTAACCTTAAATAAAATAAAAACTACTGAGGCTAGAGGGTTGCAATTTGGTATGTTGATGATCGGGGGGTGGACGATCAACATACTGATTTGCAGCCCTCTAGCCTCAGTAGTTTTTAAGATCAGAGGACGGACAGACAAAGCCAGCACAACAGTTTTCTTTAAGAGAAAACTAAAAAGCTGGAAACAGCTGTCCAAGATCCAGCAAATTTCCAGCAAGGAATACAGAAACTTTCATCTTCCCGTAGTTATTTAACCTAACAAGCGTCTGGATAAGACAAGATAACACAAAAGAAAAAGTTTCCTAAGTGAGACCTTCAGCAAATTCAATTTAGAGTAACAGGTCGCGGTCGTATTACCTCGCTTGTTTGTGACCACTTTCTTAAAACGAAGGAGCTGGCTTTCTTTTAAGCTCTCGCCTGCATGCAACATTACATTATGTTTGGACGCGCATTCCTAAGATTAAGAAAAAGGGGAAAGATGTAAAGAGTGCTTGCGAAGGTTTTTTTTTTATATTAAGAAAGACAACGCAAGGTTTTTACAATCGTCAGTAACCAGGACATGGATTCTGGATGCATATTATACTGTGTATCTCAATGCATTAGTCGGTTGCAAAATGGGACGAGTATTCGATGACTACTGTTTGACGGACCTACTGATTATTGTCACAAAATTTAAGATATTAAAGTTCCTAGGCTCCTTGATGGGAGTTAGTAGGCTGTTGAATTACAGTAGGACCTTGAAAAATGCATTACGTTACCAATAAGTGCACACATTTAGGAATTCTTTGTCTCTTATGTTGAAATCATTTTGTATGCATACAATGCAAATCATCAGTAGAGAATTGTTAAAAGCACAACGCAAGTAACTTGGTAAGACCGAAATGCTTGATAATATAAATGATCCTGTTTGGTATACTTTTAATACCCCCATTTAACTAGTAATACTTCCAACAACTTCAGTAAATGTAAAGCTTTTTAAATGAATAATATTTGAGAAAAAGGTACCTACACGTTGGAGGATTGTCACTGAAAACCTTTCATATATGTATTTAGTTCGGAATCAATAAAAAAAAAGGTTAACTTCAAATTAAAAAAAGATATATGATGCAACACATGATTTCTATGGCGGATATAGCGAAAAGAATTTTGAAGTTTTAATATCAAAGAAGTTGGATAGCTTTTATCCAATGCACCACTGAAACCATTAGAACGGAAATCACGAATAAAAATAGAAAATTCATCTTTGGGGCTTAAAAATTGACCAGAATTTCGAGCTGCCCACTAAGAAACTTGCTGGAGATCAAGTGTACATATGACATATGAAGTATAGGAGTGCCTTGAGACTAGGTATACAAAATATATTGCTCTAAATTGAAGGCAAACGCTACAAAGAAGTGGATGTAAATTTCAAGACGATCACTGGGGAAGAATAAGAGTTGTAGGATAGATAAAACCACTTGAAGTGGGAAAGTGAGATGATGTTGCGCCCTCGACAATGTTCAGTAAAAAATGCGCCGGTTTTGTGTACAGTGTATAATGCTATATGACACTCTCGATGTGCTGCAGTGTGAAACTCTCAGCCACAACCGGGCAGCGTTCAGTTGCTCCCATATACGGTAAAGTGAAGATGATTCGGCGGCTGGGACCTCTAGTGGTACCAGACGCACGATCCGTGGCTAACCTTAGCCTTAAATAAAATTTTTAAAAACTACTGAGGCTAGAGGGCTGCAATTTGGTATGTTTGATGATTGGAAGGTGGATGATCGACATACCAATTTGCAGCCCTCTAGCCTCAGTAGTTTTTAAGATATGAGGGCGGACAGAAAAAGTGCGGACGGACAGACAGAACTATCTCAGTATTTGAAAACTAAAACAGAGCAGATGAATTAAATGGGCAGATTAGCTTAGAGGGAATAGCATGTTCTTGATGCGCATGAAATGTGGTTTTTTGGCAATGTCTGTTGCTCGCAGTTTTTTCATTTTAGCTAGAATTGCTATTTATGTCTCCCATTTCCTTTTGAAAATCATCGTTTAATGAATAGATTTCCTAACATTCGCAAATCTTCATAAGAATGTTGAAAACAGATTTGTAGTATTGCGTTTATATGATATTACATTAAGTTCTTCGGAAATATAACTGCTGTTTTATACTAAAATGAACTTGTATTTTTTTATTATTTTTGCAGTTTTTTCGAAATATTTTTAAAATATTTTTTTGCAATATTTTTCAAATATTTTGTAATTACTCAAACATTTTGCCATATTTTTCAAATATTTTAATATTTTTCAAGTATTTTGCCATATTTTTCAGTTAAATTGCAATATTTTTAAAATTTTAGGAATTTTTTCAAATATATTGGAATATTTTTTCAAATTGCAACTCATATATTTTGCAATTTTTTCAAATATTTTGCAGTTTATTTTAAAAATACTTTTAAAATATTTTGCAGATTTTCTCAAATATGCGATACTCGTACTTTCAAAATATTTTTTACAATATTTCTTAACTATAAGCATCAAAAATTCTAAGACTTATGTATAGCACCTCGCTATTTCTTGCACCACCAGCGTATACGCCAACATGAATTCGAAAGTCTTCAAACAGTCAGGGAGTTGAACTTCGCATTTTGCCTCTAATGCAACTTGATGACATGGCATCCCTTGAGATCCCGCAGGATCTCATTCCTAAGAAGGATGTTCCTGTCAAAGTGGCCTTCTCTGAACTCAAGTTTCAAGGCTAAGCTTCTTTTCCAAGGTCTGGAGTGGGAACGGCCACATGCGTCGAGACTTTTGATCTTTATTTCCTCTTATTTTTTTTCTTCTTCTTCTTCTTCTTCTTTCCCATGCCATTTACCTACTGTATTCTTTCTCTTCCTCCTTATTTCCTCTTAATCTTTTTTCTTCTTCTTCTTCTTCTTCTTCTTCTTCTTCTTCTTCTTCTTCTTCTTCTTCTTCTTCTTCTTCCCCATGCCATATACCTACTATATTCTTTCTCTTCCTCCTTACATCCTCGTTCTTTTTTCTTCTTTTTCTTCTTCTTCTTCTTCTTCTTCTTCTTCTTCTTCTTCTTCTTCTTCTTTCCCATGCCATTTACCCACTATATTCTTTCTCTTCCGTGATTTATACCAAGTTAAAAAGAATAAAGATTATTGAAATATCTCAATTTTTTTTTTTTTTTTTGATAAAGGAGTAGGCATTCTATTAATTTTAGAAAGGAATATCCAGAATGTGTAAGCATAAATTTTTGGCGAAAAATATTATCTGTACTGCTGAAAGGTGCTTTCCTTTGCTTGTTATGCTTCCTAGTTATTGCTTTATTTACGTTCCCCCTTTTTAATTTTCTGAAAGGAAAACTATTGTGCTTGCTTTGTCCGTCCATCCGCACTTTTTTCTGTCCGCACCTTTTTCTGTCCGCACTTTTTCTGTCCGCCCTCAGATCTTAAAAACTGAGGCTAGAGAGCTGCAAATTGGTATGTTGATCATCCACCTTCCAATCATCAAACACCAAATTGCAGCCCTCTAGTCTCGGTAGTTTTTATTTTATTTAAGGTTAAAGTTAGCCATAATCGTGCGTTTGGCAACGATATAGGCCAGGCCAACACCGGGTCGTGGTTAAAGATTCACGGACCGCGGCTCATACAGCATTATACCGAGACCACCGAAAGATACATCTATTTTTGGTGGCCTTGACTATACGCTGTACAGAAAACTCGATTGTGCCGAAAAAACTGCGCCGCATATTTTACTTGTTTTTTTTTTTCTTTCTACATGATGCTTCTCAAATAACCTGCATATCAGATTACCTTTAAACTTCTTCGTTTTCATATTTCATGTTTTAATATAATTTTTTGGCGGGCATTTAAATGGGTTATAATGTTTTGTTTGTCGTAACATTACGGTGGCTACTCTGCCATTCGTAACAGAGAAAGTGTTTTTGTTTTTATTAATGTGACCGTGAAAGATACGCTAATAATTGTAATGAGACAGAAGTGATATATGGGCAGAGGCGGGTTAGGTAATTTTCGTGAGATAAGTGAGAAAACGAAAATTATAGGAAAATCCCACGGAATATATATATTTTAATAAATGGACAACCAGGTGTTACTTCTGTATGTCAAAAGTGGATACGATTTCCTTTTTTTTTAAACATGAATAAAGAAAATCACAATATTTTAGCGAAATTTATTGCTGCTAGAAATAAAACTTCGTTTGCCGCATTATGCTGATAGCTACTGAAGTCATTATATTTAGGTCATTATATTTCATTATTTAGCCATGCTTTCATTCGTGCATCAGGATATTTAATCGTCAGATTACTGCGCTCGTTTCAGGAATCCCCTGAATTATTTTCGTAAATGTTTTACGTTATCGACATTTACAAGAAGACAGTCGAAGTCACTGACCTTAGCAAAGTCTGTAAATTATACATACATACATATATAAATATATATATATATATATATATATATATATATATATATATATATATATATGTATATATATATATATACATATATATACACAGTATATAATATATATATATATTTATATTTATATTGCATATACATATTTATCGTGTTACAGTAGACGGAACGTTTGCCTCTCCAGTTTTAGGACCCCCCAAAAATGCCGAAACCTTTCAGTCAACAATTGTTAAATTCCATTGCGCCTCCGCTGGTAAAAACAAACCGGGAAAAATATAAATGTACGTATATGTGTATATATATATATATATATATATATATATATATATATATATATATATATATACACACACAGTATATATATATATATATATATATATATATATATATATATATATAGAATATATGTATATATATGTATATCTGTATATGTATGTATAATCCTTTCTCCTTACATGTAGCCTATATGTATTACCATGAACACCCCAACATGCGCACATACTGTACACATCGAGTTCTGTGCACCCATAATCAGAAGTAGCTTCCGAATCGCGGCCATTTCTTGTCGTGGAACGTGTCTGAGATAATCGATCCGATGGAATTTGATCCCTTCTTCCTGCAACCTGAGGCCGCCCCCTCCTCCTTATATTGAAGCATTAGAAGCAATTGGATCCCCTCGCACCTGACCCCAAGGGGTTAGATTAAGTCATTTACGCTTGTAAAAGAACTTGTTGTCATAGACATTAGAAGTCGGGGGCTTGGGACTGACAATTGTTTGAGTCGGCTTAAAGATTTCTCTCTCTCTCTCTCTCTCTCTCTCTCTCTCTCTCTCTCTCTCTCTCTCTCTCTCTCTCTCTCTCTCTCTCTCTCTCTCTCTCTCTCTCTCTCTGCTTGTTTACTTTCTTTTTGGCTTATCGGTAGCGGTACCAGGAAAATGAGAAGTTATGTAATAAGAATGATAATCGTTCTATAAACTGAGCCCCCCTTTTTTTTATTACAGGTTATTTTCTGTATTAAATTTCTTATACTTTCAACAAAGAATTAAGTGATTTTAGTAAAAAGCAAACAAACTGATAGATAAAACAAGGACAGGAATGCGAAGGGAGGCGGTGAATAAAAAAAAGAAGACATTACTCCTTAGTAACTAAGTACAGCTTCAGATTAGTTTACCTTTTGTATAAGGTAAATGTGTTTATTTTATAAAGTTGAGAGCTATATTGAAGTATCTTTATATGTGATAAATTGAGGAACTCGAATAGTTGTTGAAAAGATTTTTTCCTTGAGAAATTGATTAATCATTCTCCTGTTTTATCTATCATCTTTAGTAGACGAACTTAATTTTTCTCCATATGGAAGTTTAATTTTTCTCCATATGGAAGTTTAATTTTTCTCCATATGGAAGTTTAATTTTTCTCCATATGGAAGTTTAATTTTTCTCCATATGGAAGTTTAATTTTTCTCCATATGGAAGGTTAATTTTTCTCCATATGGAAGTTTAATTTTTCTCCATATGGAAGGTTAATTTTTCTCCATATGGAAGGTTAATTTTTCTCCATATGGAAGTTTAATTTTTCTCCATATGGAAGGTTAATTTTTCTCCATATGGAAGGTTAATTTTTCTCCATATGGAAGTTTAATTTTTCTCCATATGGAAGTTTAATTTTTCTCCATATGGAAGGTTAATTTTTCTCCATATGGAAGTTTAATTTTTCTCCATATGGAAGGTTAATTTTTCTCCATATGGAAGGTTAATTTTTCTCCATATGGAAGTTTAATTTTTCTCCATATGGAAGTTTAATTTTTCTCCATATGGAAGTTTAATTTTTCTCCATATGGAAGTTTAATTTTTCTCCATATGGAAGTTTAATTTTTCTCCATATGGAAGTTTAATTTTTCTCCATATGGAAGGTTAATTTTTCTCCATGTGGAAGGTTAATTTTTCTCAATTTGGAAGGTTAATTTTTCTCCATATGGAAGGTTAATTTTTCTCTATTTGGAAGGTTAATTTTCCTCCATATGGAAGGTTAATTTTTCTCCATATGGAAGGTTAATTTTTCACCATATGGAAGGTTAATTTTTCTCTATTTGGAAGGTTAATTTTTCTCCATTTGGAAAGTTATTTTTTTTTCTCGTATGGAAGATTAATTTTCTCCATGTGGGAGGTTCATTTTTCTCCATATGGAAGAATAATTTTTCTCCATATGGAAGAATAATTTCTCAACATGTGGAGGGTTAATTTTTCTCCATATGGAAGGTAATTTTTCTCCATGTGGAAGGCTCATTTTTCTCCATGTGGAAGGTTTTCCGTTTAGGTTTGAGAAATGCGCAGTTTTTGTCATGTGTTGAATAATCGGTCATTTGTTTTAGCATATCTGCATATCATAATTATAAAGATGTAAGGAAATTCCGAACACAAAAAAAAAGGAAGTTGATACTCGCATTTTCAGTCACCTTAAAGCTGCCCATTTCTTCCTCATTATCGAGAAAACTCCAATTTTTTTCCGTCATATAAAAGTGGTAATCTGAAATGGGAAAACTCGCTTACCAAATACTTTTTCGTTCAGGAACCAGTTCATAATTTTCCCATAGGACAAATGAAACTCCATTTTTTTTTTTTTTTTTTTTAGTTTTCTGCAAAAGAAAACTATTGTGCCGATTTTGTCTGTCCGTCCACACATTTTTCTGTTCGCACTTTTTCTGTCCGCAGTTGATCTGTCCGCCCTCGGATCTTAAAAACTACTGAGGCTAGTGGACTGCAAATTGGTATGTTGATCATCCACCCTCCAATCACCGAACATACCAAATTGCAGCCCTCTAGCCTCAGTAGTTTTTTATTTGATTTAAGGTTAAAGTTAGCCGTGACCGTACGTCGGGCCGGGGTTAAAGTTTCATGGGCTTAGGCTCATACAGCATTATACCGAGACCACCAAATGATAGATCTATTTTCGGTGGCCTTGATTATGCTCTGTAGCAGCTGTGCAGAAAAATCGATTGCGCCGAAGAAACTTCGGCGCATGTTTTACTTGTTTTTATTTTATTACGGACGGGCCACTACATCGGCCCCTAAGAAAAAAAAAAACGGTAAAATTTACAGTAAAAGATCCGCCTCAAAGCTTTATTCTTGTTTACGACCAAATAAAAGATATTTGGGGAAACTATTTCCTTTGGTGTTTACAGTCGCCGGACCCATGTTTGCAGAAGCCTAAAATTCTGGTGTTTCTTTTCCTTCCTTTTGACTGACGATGTTCCACTATTTATTGCTTTGGATGCTTTTAGCCGAGCTTTCTTGAAACCTTGTGAGGCTCCGGGGAGTTTTGTACAGAGAGAGAGAGAGAGAGAGAGAGAGAGAGAGAGAGAGAGAGAGAGAGAGAGAGAGAGGACCACAACAAAGCTAACGTTAATGAACTTCTTTGTAGAAGAAATGTTTCCATGTTGCGTTCCTGAAAACGAACATTCATAAAAAAAATCTGAAGGCATTACTTTTAAGGTTCTTTGCAGCGTTCCTTCGGCTCCAAACTGCAACCCCATTCCATTCCTTTTACTGCACCTCCATTCATATTCTCCTTCTTAACATCTTGCCATCCAAACTCTCCTAACAGTTGTTTCATAGCGCTACTACGAGGTTTTCCTTTTGTTACAGCTTTCAAACCTTTCTACTTTTAATTTCCCTTTCAGCGCTGAATGACCCCGTACGTCCCAGCGCTAGGCCTTTGGCCTAAATTCTAAATTCCACGCATTCCATTCGTTAAGAAGAGCTTTCGAACTATTAGGAATTTGAGCCCTAATTTAATCTAACTTAACAACAAAACTTTGCTTCTTTGCGTCAGAGCCATGTCTAAATATGCGGAGGAGAGAAGCCATATGCCAGTCATCTCCATTTGGTAATCCAGAGACAAAAATCCTAATCACCTGTAATATAATATCCGGTACTAGAGTGGCGCTGACGTCATCAGGATTGAAAGAGGCTGGGCCTATCTAACTTTAATTGATTTAGCAATAGGAATTATGTTTTGCAATGGGTACATATTTGTTTGTAAATGGCCGTTGATTGTCGGCAAGTGAGTATTTGTTTCGCTTATTAGATATTATTGCTCTGATCAAAGTGGTCATTGAAGTAGTAAGATTATTTTGTGCTTCATTATTTTCTTTGTATGGAAAAATTGCTGAAAAGTATCGGAAGTGCAGCTTTAATAGAATCGTTCCAAATTAATTTTCCTTTCATTCTGATTACCAGTAGTAATTGCTCTCTCTCTCTCTCTCTCTCTCTCTCTCTCTCTCTCTCTCTCTCTCTCTCTCTCTCTCTCTCTCTCTCTCTTCCCCAAAATTACATTTCTTTGACAAGCACTAATTGGCCTCATACGTGCATAGCGCGATTTGCATATTTATCGAATACCTGGAGAATTGCACTAAAAGAACATCCATTTTCTTCGTGTTTTCGGCTTCTTTTTAGTTTTCTGTAATAGAAAACTATCGTGCCGGCTTTTTCTGTCCGTCCGCACTTTTTCCGTGCGCCCTCAGGTCTTAAATACTACTGAGGCTAGAGGGCTGCAAATTGGTATGCTGATCATCCACCCTCCAATCATCAAACATGCAGCCCGCTAGCCTCAGTAGTTTTTATTTGATTTAAGGTTAAAGTTATCCATAATCGTGCATCTGGCAACGATATAGGCCAGGCAACCACCGGGCCGTGGTTAAATTTTCATGGACCGAAAGATAGATCTATTTTCGGTGGCCTTGTTACTTGTTAATCATGATATCGTTAAAATATGCAAACTAAGGATAACGAAGGAGGAAGATACAACAATTTTCTGTATTTAATTTTTTTACCCTTTTCTTTACTCGTTCTTGCAAAAGTTTTAGAACCAAGGAAGATATTCTTCATTTACGAGAGAGGATGCGATGAGATGTGGTGACCATTGTCTAAGAGAATATTAAAATGCTAGCAACTATTGCCTCTTTTATTTTACACCATCTTTACTGCAACAACTCTCTGACCATGCCGATATATATTTCAACCCCATTATTATCTAATATTGCTCTTGTTGTGCATCGAGCCTCCTTCACTTACATGATGTGTTTGGTCTTTATGGCTGCTTCCGTCGGAATTGTCAGGCTCAGGCGCCGTTGCTTTCATTGCGAGGGGAAGCTGACTGTATTATGGAATCTCAAATTCTGGTCAAATTCAGCTGCCATTGCGTTCGGTGCGAGAGGAACCTAGCGTACTGTGGAAATTCAGATTCTGGTCAAATTCAGCTACCACTGCGTTCAATGCGAGAGGAACTTGGCGTATTATGGAGTCTCAAATTCTGTTCAAATTCAGCTGCCATTCTTTCATTGCGAGAGGAACCTAGCGTACTATGGAATTCAGATTCTGATCAAATTCAGATGAGACTGCTTTCAGTGCGAGAGGAACATGGCGTATTATGGAATTCCAGATTCTGGGGGTACACTTAGAACTTCACCCTCCAAAAGCATTTGATTTTGAAAATAAAGTGAACCTTGTTAGGTCGGAAAAAAGGAAATAGATTCCTTGGTCAGTGTGACTACTTAAAAAAAGTAATGCCCGTCTAGCACACAAACTCATCGACTTTCACTAATAATTTAGAGAAACCACACGACCAACAGCTTATTGTTTTAGGTAAGAACTTATTGTTTTTAAGCAAGAGCTTATTGTTTTAAGGCAAGAGCTTGTTTTTAGGCAAGAGCTTATTGTTTTGAAGCAAGAGCTTATTGTTTTTAGGCAAGAGCTTATTGTTTTTAGGCAAGAGCTTATTGTTTATAGGCAAGTGTTTTTAGGCAAAGAGTTTATTGTTTTTAGGCAAGAGATTATTGGTCTAAGGCATGAATTAGTACCTCCGTAGCAGGAAAATTATTGCCCTCGGGCAGAGTGCTACCACAACTGCAACACTGGTAAATTGGAATCTGTAAGGAAGCAACATAATCTCTGGAAATTAACTACCGGTACTTTGGTTGCAGTGGTTGGTGGACGGTGGGTGGGGGGGGGGGACGGATGGAAAGAGAACATACAAATCTTGACGTCAAAAGCTGATACCTTTTTTTTTTTTTTTAGTGATATGGAGGGAACCAATGTGTTGAGGACTAATTTTGGAAACCCCAGATTGAATAATGATCTTTGTCAATACTCCAGTAGGTATTTTGCCATAATATCAGGAAATTGTTTTTCGTTTAAACTCAAGGGACTTCCGTTTAAACTTCAAAAACTTGTGAAGACTTGAAATGCCTAGGTCGTAAATTTGCACATACTGCTGTAAATAATGCTGCTGTTGTTGTGTTGTTAGATCAGAATTACTACGGCCTCTTGTTAAGCCCGTCATTTGAAGAATGACAATGATCACGAACTTCGTCTAGTTTTCAGCCGTTAAATTCATGGCCCTTTTTTTATAATGAATATCAGGGTAGACGCTTTAGACCCAGTCCGTGTTCGGAGTGCTGTAGATAAGATTTTCATTTGATAAGCGCTCTCTTTAAATAGTGGCTGACAGATCTGCTTTAGTTCATGCTCTTGTTGTGAAATTTACCAACGAAAGTCAATTTTTTTTAAGTATTTGATTGCATCTGTAAGGTTAGTTCGTCATTTGGTTTGTAATCTCACTAGATAGATTTTTTTTCTCCATTCCAAAGAACTGATAAGCTTAAAGACCCCTGGTGAAAGAATAGATGATGAAAATTGTAAACAAAAAGCTCAAGATAGTTTAGAAAAAATAAAAAAAATTAAGTGTAATAAAAACAAGTACAAAATGCAATCGAGTTTTCTGTACAGCCGCTACAGCGTATAATCAAGGCCACCGAAAACAGATCTCTTTCGGTGGTCTTGGTATGAGCCGCGGCCATGTAACTTTTAACCACGGCCCGGTGGTGTCTTATCCTATATCGTTGCCAGAAGCACGATTATGGCTATCTTTAACCTTGAATAAAATAAAAACTACTGAGGCTAGAGGGCTGCAATTTGGTATGTTTGATGATTGGAGGGTGGATGATCAAGATACCAATTTGCAGCCCTCTAGCCACAGTAGTTTTTAAGATCTGAGGGCGGACAGAAAAAGTGCGGACGGACTGACAAAGCCGGCACGATATTTTTCTTTTACAGAAAACTAAAAGGATTTAGAAAAAATGGGGATATAAGTATAGGTGAAGCTTTATAGAACTCAACAGAAATTATGCAGAAAGGGAAAGGAAAAACATGAGGTTTAACATTGCCTGGGAGCCGGAGGATTCAACAGTACTACAAAAATAATTTCGGTAAATCCTTCGGAAAGAATAAAGGCGACATTTTATATTTAATATCATTGACCATTTTATATATTTCGTTGATGTCATTCCTTGTGATATGAGATTTAATGACGATAGACGAGTGTGGTTTGTAGTGATTGTAACGGTGCCAAGCAGGAGAGATGAGAGAGAGAGAAAGAGAGAGAGAGAGAGAGAGAGAGAGAGAGAGAGAGAGAGAGAGAGAGAGAGAGAGAGAGAGAGAGAGAATGAATGATGCCCCAGCTGGCGTAGAATACCAGGGCGTAGACCTTACAAGGATAGTTTCATCAAAGGAACATATTAAAACGATTAATCAATCAATCAATCTAATCGTTTCGCGTGTTCCACCCGGAAAGGGCTAATGATGATGATGATGATGATGATGATGATGATCCAGCCCGTACTGTTGTGGTCGTGCTGATGATTTTCATTTCGGGATGTCGTTTTTTCTCGTCGTTTTCATGTGGCTATTTTGATTAATGGTCCTTAGTGGCTAGTGAATTGGTTCGGTTTCCTTCGAAGTTGAGCTACCAATGTGGAAAGCTAGTTAAGGCGGTATTCGTCCTTGTTATAATGTAATTAATATTGTTCTTTTGGGTCATAACGTTTAACATCAGATATTTTGCATATTTAGACCTAGTGAGGTAGTTGGCAGTCTTGTCGTAATTTAAAATTCGTTGAATGATATGAGTCTGGTTGTTGTTGAGAATCGTGATGATAAAACCTGATACGAAAAATGAAGAATGAATATATATTGCAGGTAATGAAATTGTCATGAACAAGAAATATCACTTAGAGTGCGCCCGAAACACGCATGATTCCTGCCCTTAATTTATTTCCTTACCCACCTCTGGGTCCTACGTGGGAGAACTTCACTCAGCGAGTTTTCGGAAGAGAAACATCTGCCTTTGAATCCGAGGTTTTCTAGAACGCCCAATCCATCACCTTTACTTGTCATCTTAAGTGGCTCAAATGTTTGCGTGTATGTATGCGTGTGTGTGTGTGAGTGTGTGCGTGTTCTCGAGTTTGTGAGTGTGCGTGCGCTTCCGCCCCCCCCCCATAGCTCCATACCATATGCAATCCCACAATGAACTAATAGAGTTTCGCCACCCATCACTCCCAATAAGATACTCGTAGGATGCCAGGCATCGTAATTGTAACTGACGGTGTTAATCGGTTAGAGGGTGTGTGAGCGAGTGCATTTGGTGATTTTTTTCCTTTCCACGTGTGTGTGTGTGTATGTGTATGTGTGTGTGTTTGTGCGTGCGTGACAAATCTTAGACTCCTTTCATTCAAATCAGTCTCGCAGACTGAAGCCACTCCTTCCTCCGTATACACCTGGCGCTCTCTCTCTCTCTCTCTCTCTCTCTCTCTCTCTCTCTCTCTCTCTCTCTCAGCGGCGCCTGCCTTCCGGATACTCAGCCGTCGCTTAATTCGCTTTTGTAATCGAGATCATTATTCCCAATTACAGATGCAATTGAACGCTATTCATTTCTTTCAATTGGAGATCAAGAAGCTTAGGCACGAGGGAGAGAGAGAGAGATGGAGAAGGGGATCTTTTTCGACTTTATTTTTCAGTTTTTGTTGACAAATATCTGTTTTAACGCTAGTTTGAGATAATGGTTATTTTGAGATTATATATATATATATATTTTCATTTGGTGGTATCATACTTGTCTTATATGTATAAGAGGTGACTGATATGTACTCAGTTTAATACACACACACACACACACATACGCAACGGACTGTGATAACTACAGTTCAAATGTCTTTTGAAGGGCGGTTGGTTGTGAGATTGAGATTGGTTTCAATAATTTTCTATATCAGCTATATGTATATTCAGTGGCACATACTGTATGTTGTAAACATACACAAACACACGCACATAAACACAAACAAATATATATATGTATTTATAATTATATATATATATATATATATATATATATATATATATATATATATATTTGTTTGTGTATATGTGAGTGTGTTTGTGTATGTTTACAACATACAGTATGTGCCTCTGAATATACATATAGCTGATAAAGAATATTATTGAAACCAATCTCAATCTCAGAGCCAACCGCCCTTCAAAAGACGTTTGAACTGTAGTTATCACAGTCCGTTGAGGTGTGAACACGATACTCTGCGGAAGTGCTCTGTAATTTAGGTTTCACAGTTAATATGGTATCGATGTTGCTCGTCGTGGTCACACGCCATACTCTCTTTGGCTGGTCGGTCTTACCAATCTTATGAATTGAATCGGATTTTTTTCTTTCTTTGTTTTTTTTTTTCTTTATTTTATGAAATTGAGAAGAATGCTTTGGACTAATCTGTTATTTTACAATTCTATGTCATTGACCATTACTGTTGTCATCAAGTTGCTTTCCTGTTTTCGCAAGCAAGTCGTTAAAGTGTTGTTGATACAGCGAGGTTGATAATAATATTGAAAATAAGTTTCAATAATTTCAAACCCATCACTCTTACGGTGCGATGTAAAATACAACGAGGACATAATGGGAAACGAAAGAACCATTTTGGAATATAGGAAATCGAATCCGCAGGGGGTTTTGCCGTCAGAGCACCTCATGCGGTGCACTGTAGGCATTACTTAAGGTTCTTTGCAGCGCCCCTTCGGCCCCTAGCTGCAACCCCTTTCATTCATTTTACTGTACCTCCGTTCGTATTCTATTTCTTCCATCTTACTTTCCACCCTCTCCTAACAATTGATTCTTAGTGCTACTGCGAGGTTTTCCTCCTGCTACATCTTTCAGTCCTGTCTGCTGTCAATTTCAGTTTCAGGGCTGAATGAGCTCGTAGGTCCCAGCGCTTGTCCTTTGGCCTAAATCCTATATATTCACTCGTTATTCATGTAAGAAGTCGAAAAATTGAGTCCTGGGATATGAAAAGATGCGAGGTAATTAAGACAGGAGTCGAATGTCGGGAAAAAAAAATTGGAAGAAAAATGGCAAGACGGCTCATTTGAAGGACTGCAGAATTTTACCAGTCAGTGATTTCACTTTTATTGCATTCGGAATATTTTCTGATTATTATTCATTATTTCATCAGAATAATTATCACGAATGTTTCTTTTTTTTATTTAAAGATTTCCATAGTTTGTGTCAAATTTAAAAGCAATACAAATTGATGTCTGAATTATCTACGAGTAATCAAAATAATCATAATGTATATTGTTTTGAGCCTCGGGTAGTAATTATCTCAAAGACTGGTTAAACATAAATTTAGACGAGAGAGAGAGAGAATAAAAGTATGTTTTGAGTCTCAATCAATAATTATGTCAGAGAACTTGTTAAACAAATTTTACAGAGAGAGAGAGAGAGAGAGAGAGAGAGAGAGAGAGAGAGAGAGAGAGAGAGAGGGGGATAATAAAAGTATATTTTGAGTGTCAACCAATAATTATGTCAAAGACTGGTTAAACATACTTTAGACTAGAGAGAGAGAGAGAGAGAGAGAGAGAGAGAGAGAGAGAGAGAGAGAGAGAGACTCATTTGTTCCTTCTTGTAAGTTTCCTCATCCTCTGGGATTGTAGGACAGAGATAAGGAATGACCTTTGATTCCTCCTACAATCTCGGCCGCAGAAGACAAGGCTGGTCACGTGACTTGGATTCTAAATTGGGAGGCTCGCGTTTCGTTGGGTTTCTCTCTGCGGTTTTTCGTGGAAGATTTAGCGCTACAGATGAAAGGTTAGTTTGTGCGAAGCGACATTTTTGTGAATAATAATAATGATAATTTTTATTATTATTATTATTATTATTATTATTATTATTATTATTATTATTATTATTATTATTATTATTATTATTATTATTACTACTACTATTGCAATTATTATTATTAATAATAACAATAATATTTTTAATTATGTTATTATTATTATTATTATTATTATTATTATTATTATTATTATTATTATTATTATTATTATTATTATTATCCCCACTTTTTATCTTACTTTTCATTATTCATTAATTTTCTATCATACTCTTCATTCACTGAATAGTCAATCGTATACATTCTCACTTGAATATAATTTTTTACTTTGTATTATTACTTTGTATCTCTTCAAAATTGAGATATATTATTCTGTTCTTTTCTGAAAACTAAAAGTTTTACTTTAACACTTTTCTTTCGAAAATATGTCTTCTGTATCAATATTTCTTCCTGGCAATAACTTTTCCATTAACGCCTCTGCTCTAGAGAATTGCTTTTTTTGCATTCCAGTGTCAACTTCTAAAGAGAGTGTTTTTCTTATCGGCACTTTCACTCCAGAGAGGTTTTCCCTCATGCATATTCAAGCCGGGGAGAGCTTTTTTTCTGGTTTTATTCTCCCCTCCAATAAATGGCTTTTGAAATACGCAACTTCCACTTAACTTGTTTGCCCTCCTGAAAGCTGAATTTTTTTTTTTTTTACTTCTATTCTTTGGAATAGATTTTCATTTACGGGCTCATTCGAACTATATATTTTCACTTCTCATCTCCCTCATGTTTTTCAATATATTTTTTAAACTTCTGATGGGGGTATTTTCTGTTTTAGTTTTTCATACTGAAAACAGTGATTTTTGTGTATGTATATGTATATATATGTGTGTGTGTATGTATGTATATATATGTGTGTGCATATATATATATATATATATATATATATATATATATATATATATATATATATATATATATATATATATATATATATATATATATATATATATATATATATATATATAAGGGAACAATAAACAAGGAGTAAAGACGGGAAATGAAATGAAAGTATGAAAAATTAGAGGAAAGATATATATATATGTATATATGTGTGTGTGCATATATATATATATATATATATATATATATATATATATATATATATATATATATATATATATATATATATATAAGGGAACAATAAACAAGGAGTAAAGACGGGAAATGAAATGAAAGGATGAAAAATTAGAGGAAAGATATATAAAGATATATATATATATATATATATATATATATATATATATATATATATATATATATATTATTCCTTTCTACACTTCCGAGATAGTTCTCCATTTTCATTTTAAATCCTGGAAGCGTTTAGGCTTTTACTTTCACCTTCTGTCAAAAATATAATCTCTAGGCCTCTTGCTTCTTCCTGGAAAAATGTGCGATATTTTCACTTATCTTTGAAAACTCCCGTTGCGAAACCAGTTAATGTTAAAGTTTGCCCGTTCCTTCCATTTTTGAAATTTATATTCATTCGTTTTATGTTTCCTCTTCTGGAAATTAGTTTCCGAAAATCTCCCTCCTAATTAGTAATTAGAGAAGAATTTTATCGTTCTGTAAATCCGAGACGTAGATTTATAAAATAATTTGTCTCCACATAGTTATCTCTTTACATATAAAAGTATTCTGTTTATGGGCGTTAAGGATATTTTACACACAATTACAGATAATGTTTAAGAATTACCAGTCTCATTATCTATCCAGTTTTTTTATTAGGATGTGTTGGAAAAGTATTGCTTAATGCAAATGATGTGAGCCATTCGGAATAGCAATCATTGGACAATTACTTTACTATCAAATTACCTTTTCAGTTACAGTAATTGGAAGGAATTTGAAATAAGACAGGGGTGCTTTGTATTTATTCTCAATAATTGTTTCGTATTATTTTTATTTCATTGCCACATAGATCTAGCGGCGAAATTTGTGCACCTGATACATAGCACGGCCAATCGTTATAACTGAAAATTTGCTTGAAATCCCTCTTTGTTAATTTGGTAGTCATTTTAGCCTTCCTAATTTTCTAATACAATTTTAGAATCAAATCGTTGTGATATCTATACTGGTGTCTTGTCATTTAACTTAGCATTTTGTCTAAGGTTGTGTATTGTAATGCTGAAGCTTTCGTCCGCAAAACATTCACTAGATTATAAACGATGCTTAGGTTGTAACTTAGCTCGAGGTATTTGGTGATATCATCAAATGAGTACCTTTATTACACTATGATTATTTTATCTTAAAGATTAAGTAGCTTATGCTTCAGGTACTTGCTAAGAAAGAAACTAAAAGTATATGTCTGTTGTACTGCACATTTCTTTTCATGTCACAAAAATGAAAAATAACCGACTTAACGCATAGGAATACAAGTGATCCATTGAATGTCTCTGTGCTTTAAAGACCCAACAAGTACATTTGTTTGATTCGATGTTCCTCTTCCCACTATATGAAACACAATTCGCCACAGGACACCTCATGACAGAAGACGTCATCGCCTCTGATGTTTTTGTTTTCGCAATACTACTGACGCCCAGCGGCATGTTTTCAAATAGGTCTGGTAAAATAAGAAGCTGTGTTTCATGCCCTCAAGTAGACTTGGTGTAATATGACCACAGGATACATTAACTAAAAATTTCTCTCAAGTGCACATTGTGTCTTCGTTTCTTGAGCCAGTGGTGCCATTCCATTATTCCTTTCTTTGTTTCTTTCGTTATTTGTCAGTTCATTTGGAGTACTTATTTTTTATTTTATATGATTTGAAAGAACGTTTTGTAGACTTTGATTCTTGATTAGTTTGGCTTTCAAGAATTTTTTTATGCAGAGATTAGGCTCGAATTCTGTTCTAACGCATTAATTGTAAGATTTTTCACGTCCGTTCACGAAACCATTTTTGTATTGCGATATCAGTCATTAATTAAAGGAAGATTTTGTTTACAATCTGTAAGCACAAGTCAGTATTTAAAGACAGCCTGTGTCAGGGTACTTCCAGTGAAGAAGGAAGAGCGAGGAAATGGGACATTATTCTTGATTATGTAATCCCATATAAGGCTTAGGGACCGTAGTTACCGGCTAGAGTATATTGTAACCGCCTGGTTCTTTCTAATTTTTTCTACAAGACTTTCTTTTAAAAGTTTTCTTGACAGCACCGAAAGTTCATTGTTTAATTTTGCATCGTAACATTTTTTTATAGGTCTTTATAAAACAGTTTCTCTGAGAGAGATCTGCGGAAGTGGTTTTATTTCATTCAGGCGAGGGAAGTTCAGTAACTTGAGTTTGAATTTTGAATTATGAGAGGATGATAAAGTTGATTATTTTAAGAAAGCACAGAAAAGTGCTAAGACAGGTCAAGAAATGAGTCGGAAAACCTTTCTCTACTCGCCAAGAACCTTGAAAAAATTGTAAAACCGAAGAAAATAAAGTGCTTTAGCCAAACACCATTCTCCTAGAAAGAAAGAAAAAAAAAAATATATATATATATATAGATATATGTATATATATATATATATATATATATATATATATATATATATATATATATATATATATATTTATATATATTTATATATACTTGCTGCTTTTGCCTAACATCACTTTTCTGTTCAAATTTTCGTTTTTCAATTTTCTGAATTCCCGTTTCCCTGTTCTTTCAAAACCTTAAAAAAAAAAACGACGGAAAAAACTACTACTTTCGCCAAACATCACTTTCTTAAATTAAAAAAAAAAATTACTTCCTGCTTTTACCCAAAATCGCCTTTCTATAAAACCTAAAAAGTAAAAAAAAAAAAAAAAAAAAAACTTCCTGGCTTCGACCTTAATGCATTTTGCCGCAAGGTGGTCGGCGTGCATAATACACATGTTAGATACAGTTGGCTTCGGCCTCATTTGCATATTAGTGGTTTGGTTAACCGCAAGTAACCTTAAACTTGACGACATCCTCTTAACGAAACTGAAATTAGGCCATATTAACCGGGAAAGGGGCGAAGTTTGTTTTGTGGAATGACGTGGGACAAGTGTATTTGGCTTTTATGGCCTGAGGAAAGGGATTTCGTGTTTTTAATTGAGTTTTGGGGCTTATGCTTAACTAGTGTTAGGGAGGAATGGTGTATTCATTACGTCTTTTTTGCCTTACCGGATGCTAGACTCTCTCTCTCTCTCTCTCTCTCTCTCTCTCTCTCATACACACACAATAAATATATATATATACCTCTCTTGATGGTCGTGTTGTTTAAGGCGTCACTGTAGTTCTGAGTTCTTGTCTTCCGTGGTTCGAGTCCACGAGACGACGAACTTATCATCAGCTAAAAAAAGAATAGTCCCCCTTCGGGTAGCATATAGGAAAATATATTATTTCCGAGGTAGAGCGAATTGGATATTAAAGGGCATTTGTAGCTTAACGCTTGTACGTGAATCACGGTGATGTGATAAAATTCATTCATATATATATATATATATATATATATATATATATATATATATATATATATACATATGTGTGTGTGTGTGTTTTTAATTGTAATGGTCACAGTGCTCTCTTAACGTCTCGATTCCTCACATATCATATATGTTTGTCACTACGAAGCCTGATATCCTAACGTGAGGGAATCGAGAAATGAAGAGGACACTGTGGCCATTTCAATCGCATAAGTGCCTGGTGAAAAAACAGCGACCAGTGGATTCGCAATATATGAGTAATCTTCCGAATAACGGAGGAAAACGAGTCATACCATATCAATTAATGACGTGAATTACAGAGAGTGTGTATGTATATATGTGTGTGTGTGTGTGTATGTGCGTGTGTGCCCGCGCGCGTGCTTTAAAAAGAGAAAAGTGAGGAAGGAAAGAGAAAAAATAACTTAACGAACAATTTCACTTCGATGGGGCGAGGGTTACCTGATCGAGACCCTAACTTCTGATTATTTTTCTTTTGATGATGATTCGATGGTATACTTTTTAAGGCAGTACTGATCTCTCTCTCTCTCTCTCTCTCTCTCTCTCTCTCTCTCTCTCTCTCTCTCTCTCTCTCTCTCAATACTACTCTGCAAACCACAATAGCCGACTAACGACTAGATACATAATTCATTGCACACGTAAGGAGAAGCACCCATGCTGCCGCTTTCCCCGTCCGGAAAGAATGCTGGGCCCCAGGTTCTTCGGCTGTGAGCTGAGAGAGAGAGAGAGAGAAAGAAAGAGTCAATATTTAATCCCCCCCTTCCGCCCACTAATTCCTACCCCCCCCTACCCGCCCCCCCTCTTAACTTAGAGTTTAATCTAAAGTATGAATAGTTCAGTTCTTTTATACTTTGCCCACATCATGAGCATTTCACGTCACTTACGAGAATGAATTACCTCTGCCCACGTCCACCTTGTTTCATAATGACTTTGTTAACACACACGAGCCAGGTGGGCGCTAAGACCCCTAACTAGAGAGAGAGAGAGAGAGAGAGAGAGACAGACAGACAGACAGACAGACAGACAGACAAACAGAGACAGAGAGAGGGGGGTGGGGATCCGAAACGCAAATGGGATCCCCAAATAACCAAACTTTTATCATCTCAACTTTTTTTTTTTTTTTTGGCCAAAGTTTCACAAGTTCCTTCTTGGTTTAATAACTCGGAGAGGAGGACCCGTCTCACTTCCTGCGTTTCTTTTGCTTTAACGCGTTAAGACATCCTTCAGCTTTTTTTTTTTTTGCTTGTGTTCATATATATATATATATATATATATATATATATATATATATATATATATATATATATATATATATATATATTATATATATATATATATATATATTATATATGTATGTATATATATATATATATATATATATATATATATATATATATATATATATATATATATATATATATATGGCTTATTTGCCAGAAGCGTGACACAGCTCAAAAATTACTATTTTTCAGAGGAAGCAATTTAAAGTTTAAAACTCTCAGTACTCCCTATAGTGTAATAGTGACATGTCATGCCCTCTAGCGGTTAGTTTGACAAATACAAATAAGACGTTTTTACCACAATACGGAACAAAGAACGGCCTATCTGTTGGTATCAGTAAGTCAAAAAACACATTTTTTGAGTTGTGCCACTCTTCTAGCAAATGAGCGAATATATATATATATATATATATATATATATATATATATATATATATATATATATATATATATATATATATATATATATATATTATATATTATATATATATATATATATATATATATATATATATATATATATATATATATATGTATACATACATACACGCGTATGTGTTTCCTGCCCTTGTTTATTTTTGACTTTGTTTCATTTTTGTTTGCTTTGATTTTTGTTTAATTTTATATTTATCTTTTTTTTGTTTTGTTTTGTCGTTCATTTATGTCTATTTAGTTATCTGTTTCATTGATTATCTCTTGTCTTTTATTTTTCACTAATAACTTGCCGTCCCTGAAATAGTGGATCAAAATTGAGAAATAAATGAAAAGCTGTTTATTATTATTATTATTATTATTATTATTATTATTATTATTATTATTATTATTATTATTATTATTATTATTTTATACTAGTCCAAGTTCTAATAATGGGGGAATAATGTTTGAATTCATCATCACTTTTTTTTTTTTTCATTTTAGGCTCTTGTGGTTCCATCCAGAAAAAAAATATGTACTGAAATCAGGTACCTTTTTATCCTGCTTTTCATTTAATTACGAAAGATGTCCCGCAGGTGTAATGGCGCAAATGCGTCGCTGTAATTACGTTTTTAGGCCCCGAGAACAGGGCTACCTGGAGTATAATGCTTGAAAGATATTCTTCTCATTTTTTCTCATTTTGCTTCATTGTTTTTATGCATTTTTTGTATTCGTGATTCGAAAATCTTGATACATTCGTGTATATATACGTGTGTGTGAGTGTGTGTCCTCCAGACTTAGTTTCTGTGAATAGGAATCTGTGTTTACAGTCTCCAATTATTAGTTTCCTTGAACTGTTTGTAAACTCCAACTTGTTTTCTATCGAATTCTTAGAATTCTGATGGAAACCTATCCTTCCTAAATTCTTTTTCACATTAGGTTAATGCTTAGCTCAAGTCTTAGTTGAGATTCCTCTAAGGTAAAGCCTGCGTTATATGTGGCTGTAATCTTGCCTTCAAAGTTTACAAGGTTTTTCTTAGTCTAGGCAAGCAGACAGCTCAATTCAGTGTTAAGGAAACAGTTTACCTTTTATTTTCGTTCTTGAAATTGTTGAGAGCTGAAAAACTTTCGTTCATAACAGCAGACTCAAATACCATCTCTAGCTTTTGGACGAAATCATTATCTGAAATCGATATGTAGCTCAAAATGTGTGGCTTTCATCGTGGTTGCTCTCATTCCGAGAATATGGAATATATCCATTTGCAAGGGGAATATTTTACTTTTATTTCGGTTGACTCTGCAGAGATAAGTCTATTATTTAATTAATCAAATATGTTAGGACCCAAAGCTGTGCGTACAGTCCATCAGTCCGTATTTTATTTCAATTTTACACTCGCATTTTTCTCGGTGCATTTTCAGGAGTTGCTTCCAAGAACTGCTTTGCATGTTACTGCCTCTCTTGTGTTCATGACAAACATCGTCGTTGTTTCCGCAGTATGTTTTAGGGGCTCGTAAACCTTAGTCTTATTCTGACTTCTCCGTTCCATCAATTGCTACGCGCTGAAACTTTTATGAAGTGGTTTCTCCGAGTTTCCATAATATTTGTGTATTCTTACTTCTATCGATGCATGTAATGTAAATTGGGGTCATTATTCAAAGCGCACTCGAACGTAAAACTCACGTTTTCATGATTCTGTCTCTCTGTTACCCCCGTGGTTTAGTACTAATGTTGGAAATGGAATTAACCCTTTTCATCTCTTTGAAAATGAACTGTTTATGTATGACATAGATAATTTAATCTTTTTTGCATATCTGTCTATATCTGTAATTATTACAACCATTACCGTTTCCTTTTTAATAACGCGTCATTATCAAACTTTAAAACTGCACATTGGCGTTGGCTCATCATCAAAAGTCCTCAAATAACTGTCTGTTTAGTATGGACAAATCTTTACTCTTTTAGAATGAATTTAGAATATTATTTTCATTTAAAAAAAATCAGTAGCCATTAACAGCATTCTGTTTGCAATCACAAGAGGTGTGATTTATGTTCTCGTATGACACACGTTCCTTATACCACTCGGCCGATCAGGCTGAGCCTAGTCACGGCTCGGACGGGTGGCCAGAGGGAAATCTTGACACCTCAACTTGTAATGACCTGAACATCCGTGGTGCATGTCTAGGGGCTAGCATCCTCATCTCGAATGACACACTGAAAACCACAAGGGTTGGCACATTCTGGAGCAACCCGCTACATGAGGTTATATATATAATATATATATATAATATATATATATATATATATATATATATATATATATATATATACTGTGTGTATATATATATTATATATGTATATACAGTATATATATATATATATATATATATATATATATATATATATATATATATATATATACTGTGTATGTATATATATATATATATATATATATATATATATATATATATATATATATATATATATATATATATATATATATATATATATTATATATGTATATACAGTATATATATATATATATTTATATATATATATATATATATATATATATATATATATGTATATATATATATATATATATATATATGTATATATATATATATGTATATATATATATACATATATATATATATATATATATATATATACAATGACAATAGATTTATAACATGCATAATATGTACTCTTGATAAGATCAGTAATGTACGAAGCGCTGACATATAAGTAAGATGAAGCCAATTGGTCTCGATTGCTCTTGTAACAGTAAAATGACAGGAACCAATGAACAGTGATATATATTTCTGTCTGAAGCGATTCATAAATCACTCGGAGTACATTTGCTGCCTTCTAGTTTCGAAAGTAACATTGTTACTTTAAAATATCAACAATATTATAAATTACGTTATCATAAACATTTACGTATAGTTTACGGCCAGAGTTCTTTGATAAATTGAGACGTTCAGACACATCGTTGCTTTCAAAATTTATTCATGGGAAAAGTAGAAACAGACAGATATGTTGTAAAGTTTATAGTTAAAGGAATTGTACATTTAGTTTCTCTTCAGGACTATTCCCTGCTATTTCAAGTGTTTCGTTTTACATGTCCGGGAAGAGGTTTTTTTTATAGTTTTGCACGAAGACAGAATTTTATTGCCGTGAATTTCATCAAAACTAAAAGAAAGCACACGCCTTCATTCATTTATTCATGCTTTCACAAAGAATACTCCATCGAGATAGTATAATTTTTCATCCATAAATCTAAATTGTATGAAAATACATGCTATGTTAGTCTGATTAATATAGTATAAGTTGTATTTTGTCAGTCTCTTATCATAAGCTACAGAAATATTTATTAAAAAATAGTGCATAATTTCGATTAAACTCACCTTCTGTCACTTACTGACTATTTTCAAAACAGTTTAAGCAAACTTCAAGTTGGAATATAATTTCCTTTTGTTGTGTATTCCTTTACAAATTTTTTTAAGGAAATTTCAAATTTGAATGTAAGTTCCTTTGTTGTGCATCCATTTACAAATTTGCTCTTAATACATATTTATCATACAAAAATGACAGAAGTATCATTCCACCGCAATTCAGGGGAATGATTCGCTCATAGTGTTTTCCTTCTCGTCATTCCTGTTTATTCAGAGTCACCTCTTGCATATCATTAACGGACTGAAAAGCCGAGATCTTTTCCCCTCAGAGATGCCTCTTGCCCCCTCGCACATTCAGCACAATTCAATTGTCGCGTCCCCTCGCATTTATTACCCTCAAGGTGCGGCCATTTTGTCGTATAGGGTCTGTTATATTCCCTGCATCTCGCCGTATCTCTCCCCCTCACATCCCCTCTTCTTCTTCTTCATGGTTTTATGGCGATCTTTACTTCCAGGGTTTCCCCTCGGATTGCCCCTTATTTACCTCTGCTGTGTCTTCTATTTCCCCTCATTATCTACTGCTTAATTCCTTGGCCTTCTCTCCCCTCGGATCGGGCAATATCGGGCAATATCCCCTCGAATGAATTATAAATCCTGATCTTAGTCACTAGGCGTTTCCCCTCTTTTGGGGGCTGGGGTGTGGTGTCCTCGTAAGAGGTCTGGTAACCTAGGTGAATAACTTTTCCTCCAGAGGGGAAGAAAGCGTAATGCTCAGAAAGAAAAGGGGGAAACTTCTTTTCCCTCACTTTAAACTGAGCGAAGGGGACATTCCTTTAGTAGGATGATCGAGAGAGAAGCTTATTTTAGCCAAGGTTCTGTTGATTTGTCTCCTGTGACGTGACCTCTCTGGGTCTTTTTGCGGAATTGCTTTTGTTTCAGGATTCAAAAATGTATTTTGCAAAACGCATACGCTAAACTATCTACCACCAGATATCCTTCTTTCAGCAAAATCCTGACTCTTGGTTGCTCGAGATGAGTGACTGATTAATGTAGCATATGTTCACGTGGATTTTGGTCGATTTTTCGCACTTGGTTTCAGGGGCATAGCTATTGTTCATATATCTCATTTTTTGGAGTATTGAAAAACGAGAACTCTAGCAAATTGTTAATTCATTCACTTGCTTTATTAGAAAATTTTTCTTTTATTTCAAGGGGAGTATGTCGTCATTAGCTGCCTAAAGTTTTCCTGGAAATGTTACCATGAAATATAAGGACCTTAACTAAATACTTATCATTTCAATTCTTTGTTCTTTACCGATTACACTGTTCAAAGTATTATTTTACGAGTGTCAGCTAACCTCTTGTTCTTGTGATGAATTCTTGGTGTCTAGGAATTAAACCGAATATAGAATGTCTGTATGACAGCACCGAATTATTAAAAAAAATTTATTTGATTTCCTTACAGCTCTCTTCATGAATGTATTACTTTTGTATTTTTCAAATAGATGCATTTTTGTCTCCCAAAAAATTAATTAGATTTTCGTACAGCTGTCATCATTAATCTATTACTTTTTACATTTTTTTCAAGCAAATTGATTTTTCTTTAATTCTCCAAGATTCTTCCCTCTACAGACTGTTCTTTTATTTGCCACATATTCCATATTTTCATATTCCTCCTAACGAGTTCATACCTCATCTTAATGCCACCATTCCTCAACGTCCCAACACAACAACTACTCATGTTCTCTCCTAAACGTCCTAAAATGACTCAGAAACTCAGACAACCCTCAGAGTCGATCTCCCTTATCCCAAAGATGCCGCTCTCATCATTCGTCAGTTTTCCCCTCATTTACTCCTCTTTCTGTAACGGGATTCCTTTTCCCTTCTCTCCCCCCCCCCCCCCGCCCCGCCGTTCCCTCTGCCTATTGCAACTACGCTGCTGCACCTTCATTTGCATAATCCATATCCCCTTTTTAAAAGTCTCTCCATGCTGGAGAAGTTTCCGCTTGTCGTGCCTTATCTTGTACGGAGTCAATGGGGCTGATTCGGTTCCCTTTCCTTGTCGTTAAGGTAAATCTCTCGACACCTGTTTGTTTGTAAATATATATATATATATATATATATATATATATATATATATATATATATATATATATATATACATATATATATACATATATATATATAGTGTGTATATATATACATGTTTATAGATATGTATGTATACATACATACATGATATATGTATGTATATATATAAATGGACAGATAGATAGACACGTGGGTAAAAGTGTGTATGTATGTATTTTGTCTATGTGCATAAAATTTTGTTATGTAAAATTTTTTCTCGGCAGATAACATTCCTAGGTTATAACTACTCCATTTTAAGAGTATCATTGAATGGCTGAAACTTTATTCGTCTCCATACATCGGATTTCTAATTTCGCGGATCACGCCCGGCGTCATTTACTCTTTGGACTCGAGTGCTTACCATCCCTATTTTCCTCTCTTTTTAAACACTTTTCGTTTGTTCAGTCTTCCTATCCTTCGTTTCACTAATGAATCCAACCCCTCGTTTAGCTACTGAGTCCTTATCTCCTTTAGCCTGCTTTATATATATATATATATATATATATATATATATATATATATATATATATATATATATATATATATATATATATATATATATATATATATATATATATAATATATATATACATATATATATATATATATATATATATATATATATATATAAATTTCTGACTCACGTCGGGATCGAACCCAGGTCTCTCAGGTGGAAAGCAAGGGCGTTATCCACTGGGCCATACAAGTCTAAAAGAAGCTGGAACCTGAGAGCAACTGCACCCAAGGAATTACCTGGGCAAGCTAACTGCTTGCATACCAGCGAGTTTTCCCCAACTTCCCGACTCAGCAATGACCCAATAGACAACATTTCATTCGAATTATCCCTTCTGAGTGAATAAGATAGAAATCATCAACACACAATCACGTGTGGAACAGAAATAAATTTCTGACTCACGTCGGGATCGAACCCAGGTCTCTCAGGTGGAAAGCAAGGGCGTTAACCACTGGGCCATACACGTGAGTCAGAAATTTATTTCTGTTCCACACGTGATTGTGTGTTGATGATTTCTATCTTATTCACTCAGAAGGGATAATTCGAATGAAATGTTGTCTATTGGGTCATTGCTGAGTCGGGAAGTTGGGGAAAACTCGCTGGTATGCAAGCAGTTAGCTTGCCCAGGTAATTCCTTGGGTGCAGTTGCTCTCAGGTTCCAGCTTCTTTTAGACTTGTATGGCCCAGTGGTTAACGCCCTTGCTTTCCACCTGAGAGACCTGGGTTCGATCCCGACGTGAGTCAGAAATTTATTTCTGTTCCACACGTGATTGTGTGTTGATGATTTCTATCTTATTCACTCAGAAGGGATAATTCGAATGAAATGTTGTCTATTGGGTCATTGCTGAGTCGGGAAGTTGGGGAAAACTCGCTGGTATGCAAGCAGTTAGCTTGCCCAGGTAATTCCTTGGGTGCAGTTGCTCTCAGGTTCCAGCTTCTTTTAGACTTGTATGGCCCAGTGGTTAACGCCCTTGCTTTCCACCTGAGAGACCTGGGTTCGATCCCGACGTGAGTCAGAAATTTATTTCTGTTCCACACGTGATTGTGTGTTGATGATTTCTATATATATATATATATATATATATATATATATATATATATATATATATATATTTATATTATAGATTCACTGTCAGCTACCACCCACCATTAACTCTCGTCTCCTGTATGAAGGACAAGTTCATAATAGCCAGATTTCATTGCTTTCCCTGTTACTTTCTCCGGTCTCCACCAATCCCACATGTCATTCTAAAAAGCCGTTTTTTTTATACAAATAAAGTAAAGGCATAAATCTGAGGTCTGGGGTCCTCCTCCATTATATTGTCACTGAAAGTTCTTCCACAATTCTTGCTCGTGATTATTTCACAACTTCGCATCTTCAAACTCGTGTCACTCTTGATTTTCCATTTTAACTCTTTCATCATTTTTGTTTTCTGTAAAAGAAAACTATTGTGCCGGCTTTGTCTGTCTGGCCGCACTTTTTCTGTTCGCACTTTTTCCTGTCCGCCCACAGACCTTAAAAACTACTGAGGCTAGAGGGCTGCAAATTGGTATGTTGATCATCCACCCTCCAACCATCAAACATGTCAAATTGCAGCCCTCTAGCCTCATAAGTACTTATTTTATTTAAGGTTAAAGTTATCCATAATCGTGCCTCTGGCAACGATATAGGGCATGCCACCACCGGGACGTGGTTAAAGCTTCATGGACCCGCGTCGCATACAGCATTATACCGAGACCACCTAAAGATAGATCTATTTTCGGTGGCCCTGAGTATACGATGTACAGAAAACTCGATTGCGCTGAAGAAACTTCGGCTCATTTATACTTGTTGTTTTCTTGTTACTTCTCTTTCTAGCAGCTCGCTATTGGTCTTCGTATTTTTTCTCATGCGCTTTCAGGCTTAGTCTTTCAGATGACCATGTTCTTGTTTTCATTAGAATGTGTCTCAAGAATAGTGAGAATTTTTTTTATAATTGATAGAAGTCATTTTATTATTATTATTATTATTATTATTATTATTATTATTATTATTATTATTATTATTATTATTATTATTATTATCATCGTTGTCGTAAATAACCCTGTTTTCTTTCTTTCAGGTGAGTGTACCTCCGAAATGGCTCTACCCTGAAGATACTATCATTTCATAAGGTTCGGTGAGTTGTTATTATTATTATTATTATTATTATTATTATTATTATTATTATTATTATTATTAAAAACTCATATTAGCACGAGTCTTAAAATGGAGAAAACCAGCAACCAATTATGCAACTGTACAAAAAAATTTTATTTAAAAAGTTAAATTACACAGAGAGCTTTCCGAATCTTCATGATATACCCCTTTTCAGTCTGACAAAGAGTTTGACAGATTATTGACAGCTGCCTGCGTAATTTCACTTTTTAAATAAATATATTCTTACATTTACGTAACTGTAGGTTTGCTTTCTCCATTATTATCATTATTGTAATTGTTGTTGCAGTTACTGCTATTATTGTTGTTGTTTTGGCCTATGAATCACCCTGAAAGTGATTCACCCGGGCAGAGGGATTTTCTGGGACGCGGCCTGTTAAGTCCGCCATTAGGAGAATCTTAGTCACCCTCTGCAGATGGGGTGGCAGGAGAGTTGGATTGCAATTTCGTGAATCAGAGAGCAGGAGTAAGATTACCTCCGATTGATTGCGTGTAATTGAGGGGGATTTACCGGCGAAGATTAATGGAAAGTTATTTTTCGGGAGATTATGATTGTCAATTCAATTAGTCGTTGGTTGAAAAGAATCGTATTTGGTCTTTGGATCGAGTTTGAAGGAAGTCTCAGCACCAGGGGAGTACTCAGAGTTATTCTGAGTATGCCATCAATCACAATTAATCCTCAATGATGGGAATTAGCTGAGATTTCTCTAGATGTTATTGATGATAATTTTATGACAATAGTTTTTTAATCAGTGATTTAAATCACACATGACGATACTAGAGCAGTGATTTATGTTCTCGATAAAATTTGATTAGAGCAGTGATTCATTCGGTCTATGATGTTAACTATTGAAGATTAATCTGGATGGCATGATGTTTCAAATGGCCAATTAAGATGGCATTCTGAAATAGCTGCTGATGGCGTGATATAGTGCCAAGTAATTCGACTGTTGAAAGGCTAATGACAGGCAGTTGGCACTGAGTCACACCTCGTATTTATTGATCAGATATTCTTTTTAATGAGTTTAATTGGAGTCTAAAGAAAGGAGCGTTCAGCCCTCACTGATTGAACCTCATTGATTATTTATTGGATTAGGCCTACGCACGTGCACGATCGTTTGGGCACACAGGAGTAAGGACACATGAGGCGTCGGCTCCTACATCTTCCATTGCTTTTTGTCACAAAACTGTGTATTTCAAGAGGTGGAAAATGACATACATAGTCAAGCAGACCTATAGCATTATCCTTCCATGAGGCGTCAGCTCCTGTATATTACATTGCTTTTTGTCACAAAACTGTGTATTTCAAGAGGTGGAAAATGGCATATACATAGTCAAGCAGACCTATAGCATTAGCCTTCCATCCTTGCTATACTTTATACGGCGCCACAATACCCTCTCCTATCTTCCTTGTATGAGTTGAGTTGAATATAGAATTTAGGCCAAGCACTGGGACCTATGAGGTCATTCAGGGCTGAAACGGAAATTGACAGTAAAAGGCCTGAAAGGTGTAACAGGAGGAAAACCTCAAAGCAGTTGCACTATGAATCGACTGTTAGGAGAGGGTGGAAAGTAAGATGGAAGAAAGAGAATATGAAAGGAGGTGCAGTAAAAGGAACGAAAGGGGTTGCGCGAGATGCACTGAGGGCACTACCCTTCGACGGGGGCTGGCTTCCTTGTAGCTTTGCGTTTCGTGGATAATAAGCGATTTGGCGCAAAAACATTTAAGTCGTTTATCGCAATAGTGCTCGCGCTTTCCTCCCGTCTCCGTGGCTTCGGAAGAATTCAATTATTTAATTAGTAAATCTGTTACAGAAAAGCGGTATTTATGCCAGAAGATCCCTAGGTCAGCCGTTACGTCACTCCAGTTGACAATTTCTCTTTAATCTTCCTAATCGCTGGTTGGAGGAAGATTTTATCTATAAAATATCCGAATCCCAGGCGCCTCTTGAGAGATTCATTGCATTTCTTTGTTTAGCCAAGGCTGATTCCACCATCTGTCTTTTGAAGCGACAATTTCTGCTATAAATTATACGAGACATATTCCAGTTTATTTTGTGGTTATAATTTATAGCAGCAATTGTCGGTTCAAAAGCCAGATGGTCGAATCAGCCTTGATTAAACAAAGAAATACAATGAATCTCTCAAGAGGCGCCAGGGATTCGGATCTTTTATAGATAAAATCTTCCTCCAACCAGCGATTAAGAAGATTAAAGAGAAATTGTCAACTGGAGTTGCGTAACGGCTGACCTATGGACCTTCTGGTATAAATACCGCTTTTCTGTAACTTCTTCTCATTCACTATTTGCCTGAGGAGAGAGACAGCTTGGTCTCTGAAAAGATGGCCTTTATTTTCCACATTTTGGCGATACTGTGGGTTCCCTTATACTTGATGGAATTCTGTTCTAACAGAAAATATTTCACAGTCATATATATATATATATATATATATATATATATATATATATATATATATATATATATATATATATATATATATATATATATATATATATATATATATATATATATATATATATATATATATATATATATATATATATATATATATATATATATATTATATATATATATATATATATATATATTGAGTACTAATCAAAATCTAACCTTACTAGTCCTAACCTTCCGTTACGTTTCCAAGCTGTTAACGATCATCATAATCGACCACCAACCAGGTACATAATGCAGAGACGCATAGCACTTTTCAGGACTCATGCCAGTGTCGTTTCACATCCGTGGGATTGAACTCCGGTCTCTCACTGCGTGAGGCAAGATTGGAAAATCTATGTGTGAGCGTGTGTATGCACAAGGGGTCCGTGACTAAAGGGTAGGAGGTCCGCGAGAAGTTTTGGAAAATCAAAAACAATAAAAATTTAAATAAATCAATAAATAAATAATGACAAAACTTTATAGTAGGACATATTCCAGAGTCACGGACCCCTTGTGGTCCTGGGACCCCCCGTTGAGACCCATTGTAAAGATGTGTATCAGTTCATGCGTACAAATTGTTATATCCAGCCGTATGACAGTTCGAAATTCAATGTTTGAAGTAAAGCGTGAACTGGAAATGTGATCTGTTTGATGAATTAGGACCAGAAATTTTACCCGGTCATTTCGTTGTGGCTGCCTCATATTTCCTCCGTTCTATTCATCATATAATTTAGTCGTTGGCCATAAGAAGCGTATTTGCTTAATTTCCCTTGTATTGCTATTATTGATAGAACCTACTTTTGTTGCAATATGTGCAGCAGTACGCGGATGCATCCGTGCATGTAAGGAAACTGCATGATGCGTGTTATTCGTGATAGCAGCTGTAAAGATTAATATTTTGTAGGACTCACACTTGATAATTCATGATATATATATGTTGCAAGGGTCTACAGTGTGTGGTATGTATGTATGTGTGTGTATATATATATATATATATATATATATATATATATATATATATATATATATATATATATATATATATATATATATATATATATATATATAAAATGTATATATACATATACACTACATAATATGATTTAATCAATTCTTTAATAAACAAAACCAGTGGAATACAAGAATCTGGAATCTATACCATCCCATCTCATGGAAGCCTAACACGGTATGTACAGTATGTATATATATATATATATATATATATATATATATATATATATATATATATATATATATATATATATATATATATATATATATATATATATATATATATATATATATATATATATATATATATATATATATATATATATATATATAATATATATATATATATATATATATATATATATATACATATACATATGTATATCTATATACATATATATATATATATATGTGTGTATATACATATACAATACATATACAATTTAATCAGTTCTTTAATGAACAAACCCAGTGGCATACAAAAAGCCAAATGGCCCATCACGACCCTATCGTTTCGCGTCAGAGTCACTTTAGTGGATTCGTTTTCCATCGCCCATCCTCTTCCCTTGGGAGTACCGTTCTGCAAATAAATTCTCCGTGGAATTGCAGATTATCCTGTAGATTTCACGCTCATTAGTAGGAAGGCGTGGCATGAATGAGCCATAGTCCCAAGAGCTCACGATTCCGGTCCGTTTTATGTCGGTGAAATATGAACTGAGGTTTTTGTGTTCCTTTTTACTGTGTTTTGGGATTGTTTCGGGTTGTAGCATTAAAAGTCAATGTTTTCGAATTCGAAATATGTTTAATTTAATTTTTCGGGTGTAACATTAAGAATCAATGTTTTCACATTCGAAATTGTATTTTTAATATAATGTTTTGGGTTGTAACATTAAGAATCAGTGTTTTCACATTCGAAATTGTATTTTTAACTTAATGTTTTGGGTTGTAACAATAAGAATCAATGTTCTCAAATTCGAAATCATATGTTTAGTTTAATGTAATGTTTCGGGTTGTAACATTAAGAGTCGATGTTTTCAGATTCGAAATTGTATTTTTAATTGAATGTTTTGGGTTGTAACAATAAGAATCAGTGTTTCCAAATTCGAAATTGTGTTTTTAACTGAATGTTTCGGATGTAACAATAAGAATCATGCTTTCAAATTTGAAATTGTATTATTAATTTAACTCTCTCTCTCTCTCTCTCTCTCTCTCTCTCTCTCTCTCTCTCTCTCTCTCTCTCTCTCTCTCTCTCTCTCTCTCTCTTTTAATGATATTGCATTCCAGCTTGAAGCTCGAAGTAGAGGGAGAGAAAGAGATTGATGGACAGCTTTTGAATGTGGTTATTGTTATTATTATTATTATATTATTATTATTATTATTATTCAACTGCTGTTAGGCATATGGTAGCACGTACCCGAATAAGACAGTTCTCCGAGAGATTAGTGTGGTTATTAGTTCAGAATTTAATCTAGTCATAATCATATCTCTCTCTCTCTCTCTCTCTCTCTCTCTCTCTCTCTCTCTCTCTCTCTCTCTCTCTCGTACACCTGAAACCCGTCCCTTGCAGTAGTTTCCAGTTGCAGCGGTGGATCCCAACATCTGTTGTTCCCTTCGCGCGGTTTAATCATCGAATGAAAATATCGCGTTACTCGATTTGTTCGCTTTTAAAAAGCGAGCGAACGAAGCCAGAACGCAATCCCATCCTGCGCACGTGAGCGCACACTTCCGCCCGGCCATTAGGGAAGGGGAAGCGGATGAAAGGAAAGAAACAGATCGTGAGAAAAAGAGCCGGTCCGTTTAAGTGGATGCTGTCGGCATTGATTTGCCCTGAACGGTCTTCTAAGCCTTGACGCTCGCTTTGTAGTTAAACTGTTCTTTGGTTCAAAGGTTCTCAGTACGTCGATTTAAACGGTGGAAAGATGTTAACACTTTTTTATACGAAGCAGATGCATTTTTTCTTTATAAATGTGGTGGGGGAATTCAAAGCATTAAAATGCCCTTTAGATTTTTATCAGAAAATCGATTTTTCTGACAGCTTTTATTTCTCATTCCTTCAACTTTTTATTTATTGAACTGTCAAGGTCTTTTACAAATATAAGCAGACGATGGATTTACATATTCATTGAAATAGATTTGCTGCAAGACTTCACATTACAACTCTCATTGTAGAACATTCGTAGGAAACTCGATACCTAGTAGTGATTCGACAACAGAATTGCACAAATTTATAATTGAATAAATTCGTAGCCATTTGCGCACATGTCTTCCTCATAATAGCCTTTAAATCTCAGCAACAAGTAAAACTTTCGTACCCTCAGCCATTGAGGGATTTGTTTTCTAGTGCATTATAGAGATTTGTCTGAAAACTGTCGTAAGCTAGTCTACTGGAGCGAGGATATTTAATTCAGGTGAGAAAAATAAATACCTAAAGTTATTACGGCATCAGAAATTATGAGTTTTTAGTCAGTTAAGGTAAACGTATTTAATGTTTTAGAAGTGATTAATTATTTAATCAGTTAGAGTAAATAAATATAATCATCATCATCATCTTCAAAATAAACCTTGTTTATTTTTGGCTCGCTTCTATCGATCCCCAATCGGTCCATGAGACGGATTAGATGTCCTTTTCATAGATTAAATGATTAATGCAGACTTGACGAGCAGGCGGCCACATTTGAGCAAAAGAAAGAAGAAAATCCCTAACGAACGAACCCTCTGCCCTCACTCATCCGTTGAAAAGTGATCCCGTTGAAATCGAGAACAACAGAAAAAGACAGTTTTTTTTCTGACATCCGAGAGCATGCGTAGGATATTCGGTGACTTGAGCGAATATAGATCGAAGAAAAAAAAGGGGGGTGGGGGGGGAACGAGAAGAGAAAGGAAAAAGAAATACGTTGCCCGTGATAACCTTTCATCGTCTTAAATGTATAAGTACATCCGGTACTTAGCGTCTGTTAGAGGAGAGAATGTCGGAATGCGAACAGTATGATGATATATCCTGCGAGATGTGATCTCATTTTCTTAGCGTGTTGATTCTGCGTTGAGTCATGTTTACAGAATGCCTTTTCAGTTTGTGTGTTCCTTTCATAAGTATGTTGTGCCTTTTATATATATATATATATATATATATATATATATATATATATATATATATATATATATATGTGTGTGTGTGTGTGTGTGTGTGTGTGTGTGTGTGTGTGTGTGTGTGTGTGTGTGTATTTATGTTCATATATGTACTATATATATATATATATATATATATATATATATATATATATATATATATATATATATATATATATATATATATATATATATAATGTGTATATATATAGAATGTGTGTTTTTGACTGTCATTATGTTTAAAGATGTAAAATATCTGCACTGTATATTTTTAATATTTATTTATATATTTTTATTAATTTTCCTATTTTTTTAAATCAGTCATTGAATAGTAAGCCCTTATTACCTATATCTGAAGAAACGACAGTTACTTTATTTCCTGTCAGAATCATGTGTATTGTTTCATAAAAATCGCAAGATATTAGCTTACAATTAATGGATATATGTAGGGCTTTTATGTTTTTTTTTTTATTCTAGGACTTTACTTGCATCAGAAAGTGTTTGGGGATGAAATTATTATCCTAATGTCCGAATCTTATCGAGCTGCGATCCGCCACAGTCGACTAACCGCCGGGTCATAATTAATTTCTAAGGTCAAAAGAGACAGAATATTACTCAGAGGAACCTCTCTGTATACATCCTACTTGGTCATCAATCAAGCCTGTTTTTAGGTTTAAAGAACTTTAGATCTTGGCTTGTGTCTTTTAGCTGTTGATGCGGATGTTCTAACCGCTGGACCACTTTGATTCTCGAACACAAAAAACAAGCACACGCACACACACGCTATATATATATATATATATATATATATATATATATATATATATATATATATATATATATATATATATATATATGTATACATATATATATATATACTGTATATGTACCTGTATATATATTTATATAGTGTATGTATGTATGTATGTGTGTGTGTATGTTTGTATATATATATATATATATTATAATATATATATATATATATATATATATATATATATTGTATGTGTGTGTTTGCCTAGGTGCAAGAACGTGCAGTTGTAAAATATTATAAATAATGATTTACATGTGGCTAAATTAGCTTACTAAGACTTTTTTGAATGTGTTTGTGAGTATGTGTATATCCAACACGACTGAGCCAAAATCAAAAGAGTGTAGCACAGTATCAGCACGGTCACATTAATCATAGGGAGGTGGGGGGGGGGAGGGCCATTGTCCAAAAAACGTCAACAAACACACCGAACCATCCCCTCCTGTCAGTACCGCTCAGCCATTGGATAAGCAATAACAACGGGAAATATGGCAGTTGGCGCTATTGTTGTTCTAAAGTGGAATGCCATTTAGCCCCCAGTGGAAAACAATTAAATGTTGACTGCGCGGGAAAGATTCGCCCTGATTTTTATACAGCCTTATCTTATTTTGCTTTTTAGGTATCAATTATTTATTGTTGTCGACTCGGTTGTCATTTAGCTGTCTGTCTATCTCTTTAACTTATTTAATATATATATATATATATATATATATATATATATATATATATATATATATTTAGTTATATATATATATATATATATATATATATATATATATATATATATATATATATATATTTAGTTATATATTTATTTATATTGAATAAATGTATGTGTATATATATGCATATATATACACATATACTGTACATAGTGTGTGTGTATCATAAATTAAAGTAAAAACATAAATCGAGGTGAGAGTTCATTTTACAAAATCCCTTACTGTTTAGAGAAGAATTAAGTTTGATTTCCCTTCTGTTCCCGCAAACTCTTGCTAATCGTTAATCGAAAGCATACGCTCTATCAAATGCATACCCTCTGAGAGAGATCATTCCATACTCTCAAACTGATATTCTTGTGAAGAAAGCTTTCTGCTCCTTTTATACAACTACAGAAACCTGTTAAAAAAAAATTCTGCTCAGTATTTTTACTGTGACTCAGAAAATGGGTCGTTTCCAACTTTTGTCTAGACACTTCAAAGCTGGAAGCGCGAATCAGTTTGGTACAGTAGTTCAGTGGGTCATTAGCCAGATAAACAAATTTATCCTGAATAAAAAATGAGTTTACGTTTTTTGTAAGAAGCGTTTGTGTGAGAAGGAAGGAGGAACTAAAGGAAACGCTATAAAAAACAGCTTCAGCTATGAGTGAAGGCGATAATAAACGCACGTTGTTCAGTCTCTTGTCTTCGCAACTAGAAATAATCTCTCTCTCTCTCTCTCTCTCTCTCTCTCTCTCTCTCTCTCTCTCTCTCTCTCTCTCTCTCTCTCTCTCTCTCTCTCTCTTTATTGAAGTTTTACTATGGATATTCAAATATACTATGTGTATGTGTAAATATATGTATGTATGTACGTATATGTACAGTACATATTCATATACATAAACACGTACATATATATATATATATATATAATATATATATATATATATATATATATATATATATATATATATATATTTATGTACACGCATGTGTGTGTGCGTGTATGTAAAAAATGTCCAATTCATCACTAACCACGAATGTAATTCCCCCGAAAGTGTACTCAAGTCCAACCGAGTCTACAAATACACGAATTTCGATGAAGAGAAAACAAAGACACGACTTGGAAGCTCTTACATCCATCAACCAATAAAAGTTGCTTCTTATTTGTTGTGATCGAAAGTGACAGTGAAACTTTATTGGCACTTAACTGCTTGTGATGTAACGGGGATCACTTCTTTGATCCCTGAATGCCTTGTCATTATTTGTTAAGAACCTGATGCTTGAGATTCCGCAAGGTAATCCAGGCTCTCTCTCTCTCTCTCTCTCTCTCTCTCTCTCTCTCTCTCTCTCTCTCTCTCTCTCTCTCTCTCTCTCTCTCTGTATGTGTGTATATACGAGGGTAAGTCAAAAAGTTCCAGGAAAAATTGTTGAATGATGTATTTACACAGGAATGAAACAACCCAAATACTTGGTAAACAATTATCTGTGATGTAGTGATCCATATAGACTTGTTACCTCAGCCATCCTCTTGCTACCGTGGTGTTAACATCTGCTTCAGAAAAGTAACTTCTTGAACCCATGGAAAATAAAAATTTTGAGATGAGAGCTAACATCAAGTTCCTGACCAAGCTTGATTGGAAACCAGGAAAAATTATTGAAGCTTTGCAACAAGTTTATGGAGATTCTTCTCCATCTAAATCAGTTGTTTATGACTGGATAAAGCGATTTAAGAATGGTCGGGAGGACCTCAAAGACAACCCAAGAGAGGGAAGACCATCGACTGCAAAAAATGAAAGAATTGTGGCTTTGGTGCAGAATCTAGTGGATGAAGATCGTCGGATTACTATCGATATGATAGCTAATGAAACTGGGATCTCCCATGGTTCCGCATTTTCAATTTTAAATGAAAATCTTGGTTTGAGTAAACTTTCAGCACGTTGGGTCCCAAAAGCGTTGCGCGAAGACCAACTGCATCAAAGAGCAGAACTTTCTCTTGCAGTTTTAACGAAGATTGAATCAAATGAATCAGAGTTTTTTGACCGGATTGTTACTGGAGATGAAACTTGGATCCATCAATATGACCCAGAAAGTAAAATTCAATCAAAGCAATGGTTACCAAGAGGTTCAGCTGCACCAGTGAAGTTCAAAGTGGCGAGATCTGCCCAGAAGGTTATGGCAACAGTGTTCTGGGACTCCAAAGGAGTGATTTTGATTGATTTCCTTGAAGGACAAAAAACAATCACCGGGAACTACTACAAAGGTGTTTTGCAAAAACTGAAGACTGCATTGGCTAAAAAACGTCGAGGAAAGTTGCACCGCAGAATTTTGTTCCATCATGATAACGCTCCAGCACATTCATCAAGGGTTGCAAGAGAAGTCCTACGGAAATTTAGGTGGGAAACTCTTCCACATCCTCCTTATAGTCCTGATCTTGCTCCTTCAGATTTTTTCCTGTTCCCAAAACTCAAAGAACACTTAAGAGGAGTCCGGTTTGAATCTTTGGATGCTGCTAAACATGCAGTTTCGACATGGTTTAATAGAAAGGCCCCAAATTTCTTGGTTTAATAGAAAGGCCCCAAATTTCTACAAAGAAGGGTTGCAGAGGTGGAAACAGCGCCTTGAAAAGTGTATAGAGTTAGATGGTAGATATGTAGAAAAATGATGTTTGAATTTCCTTAAATAAAGAGTATATTGAATTTTTCCTGGAACTTTTTGACTTACCCTCGTATATATATATATAGACTATATGTGTGTGTGTATAACTGAATCACGAAAATATGGAACGTGATGAATATATAAATAAAGACAAAATCCACGAAGGAAAGAGAAACAATGGAGTGCTGCAAGGCCTTTCGACTTAAAGTTCTTGCAGCACTCCATTGTTTCTCTTTCCTTCGTCAATTTTGTCTATTTGTATGTATACATATATATATATATTATATATATTATATATATATATTATATATATATATAATATATATATATATATATATATATATATATATATATATATATATATATATATATTACATCCGTGGTCCAGTGGTTAGGCTTTTCGTCTCGCAAGACAAAAGTCCCAGGACTGATCCCAGGAGAAGCGGGAACACTTTAGGTAAGTCCGTTAAATTCCATTGTGCTGCTGCTGATCTAAGCAAAAAAATTATGTACCTGACAGTTGTTGATTGTGGTTGATCATAACTAAGTTGTTAGTGGTGAAAGGCCATCAGGATATATATAATATATATATATATATTATATATATATATATATATATATATATATATATATATATATAATGTGTGTGTATGAATATCTGTTTGTGTATATATAAATATAAACTACAATCGAGTTTCAAGCAAATTAAAAAACTATAAGGACACTGCTGTGAATGTCTTGTTTCTCTGATAATGGTTATGACAGTATTCTTACTTGAAATAGGAAGAGGAGTCAAATTTCTGCGCTATGTACAGTAATCATCCCAATTTTCATCTGAACGTTATCTTTTGTAAGCAGTCTGCAATCTACTGTAGAGCGTTTACCTCCAACTCAGGAGTATCTGCGGTTTTTTCAAATAATAGTTTCATCAAAACAGAAGCCAGATGTATACAAAAGACATTACAACTTTTGTATATCTGGTAGAGAATATAATGTAGTGTTTCTGTATGAATATGACTCAAAATAAGTTTCATGTCCCTTGGGCCATGTGAAATGAGTTTGAGATAAGTCTAAGGAAGGAGGGGTTTATGATCCCAGGAATCACAGGGCAAACAAAATAAGACTAATAACTAAACGGTGAAGCTCCTGGAGTCTTGTTTCTTTGTGAGGTCACTTGTTTTTTAATAGAGATGGCTGTTGCTGATGTATAATACATCTCTCCTTCAACGCATATAACATTCCAACTTTCATTTGCATTTGAAAGCAGCGTGATCATACTGTTCCCAAATACAATAGTTCAGCTCTTCTTTTATCTATGAAACTTAGTAGCTTAATCTAGTTGGTAAAATTTGGGAAGAGTTAATATCTCTGCAGACATTTTAGTCGGATTATCTATAATAATAAAATCCAAGTGAGTTTTGTTTGTCCTCCCCCGGGTGACAATAGGGGAGACATGACACAGCCACCCTGCAAACCAGTTTGTCCGCCCTAGGTGGGGCGGGGTAGGTGGGGGATCGGGAGAGTAGGGGAGACATCCACCCTCTTCCTGCAAACCTGTTTGTCCACCCTGGGTGGGGGCGGGGTTGGGAAGGGATCGGGAGGGTAGGGGAGACAGCAGCGCCGGGTTCCATCGCGCGTAGCACGCACCAAGAAACTCGTCTATTAATAATCATGAAAAATTGGTTTTTCCTTCCTCGGTTGACTATGCGACCTCAGTTTTTTTTTTTTTTTTTTTTTTTTTGCCTCGGCATACTGTTTTTGCATTCCAAACAATATTGTTAACTTTCATTTAGGGTTGATAGCCCAGTTCATTCTCACCATACCTGAAGCTCATAGATCTAATTGACATATATATGTATATATATATTTGTGTGTGTATATATATATATATATATATATATTATATATATATATATATATATCTAAATGTGTGTTCATATATTTACATATCACCCCCTGTATCTATCTTAAACGATACGGACATCAGCGTGTCACTACAGGCTCCGTCGACTGAACATGAAGGTTTTCCCTCGTCGTCCCATTAACTGCCTATCTTCATCATCCTTGTTTTCACAGCCATTACTATCCTATCTTCTACCCTGTGTCTCCATCAGCGCTGTTATTATAACTGACTGGAGGACAATGAAGAGACCTTTGATCCTTAACAAGAAAGGACATTACACCCTCGCGCTCTCTCTCTCTCTCTCTC
>JANJGK010000038.1:23348351-23372763 GCA_039081455.1 Macrobrachium rosenbergii
AGATGGCCACGATGTTACCTTCCGGTTTTTTTTAATGGTTTTCAGTTCTCTAGCATTTCGTAAGTTAAGTTTCGATTGTCCTCTGTGGTTTGAATAGGAAATAATGTGTAAGGGCCAATAGCATTTTCAGTCTTTGATTTATCAGTATATCCCTCACAAGAAACAAACGAATGACGAGAATGCATCGTTGTTTATATAAAGAGTTAAAGGATTAAACTTTTTCTGTGGTTATTTTTTGTCATACAAATTGGAAGGTTCTCTTGTATGTTATCACTCTTTCCATATGCCTACATATTAGCGATCAGTGTCCCTGTGTGAATTTTGTCGTTTGGCTTTAATTTATCGAATAAATCAATCATTCATATTAAATAAGGTGAATTATATTGTGTATTTATAAACACAGACGAATCCCCCTCTTTCTTTTTATTTTCTGTGGTATTAAACTCGCATAATTAAATTACTAAATTAATGAGCAGTTAGATTAGTAATTCCTTCGAGAGCAATTGAAACAGATCTGATTCGAAAAGGGAGACTAGGAAGCCTTTCTCTCTCTCTCTCTCTCTCTCTCTCTCTCTCTCTCTCTCTCTCTCTCTCTCTCTCTCTGTTTATCTATCTTTATCTCATACTTACGCAGACACAGACTACTGAAACACAGAACAGATGATTGATTGAATCTTCATGTGTCGCGTCTCCTTCCTTCTTCTGCTTTATCACTGCGACCCCTCCTTCCTCCTTCGTCATCCTCATCATCATCATCATCATCGTCATTGCCATCACCTTGGAAAGATAAGGAAAAGACAATTAGGCTATGACGTCACTCAGCCTCCAATGACCCTTTACCCCAAGGCAAGCACACAGGATGTTGCGATTGTTGTAGCCTGGCGCACTGAAATACATCCAGTCGTCTTCTCTTCCGTACTTCCTCTCTCTCTCTCTCTCTCTCTCTCTCTCTCTCTCTCTCTCTCTCTCTCTCTCTCTCTCTTTCCTTGGATTGTCTATGTTTATCTCCCTTCTTTCTTCCCGTTCTTTTGTTCTCTCTTCCTTTTAGGCGAATTTTTAATCCCGGTACAAGATAGAATTTTTTTTTTTCTTATTCTATGCAAGTGGCAAATCTGTTTGGAAGCAATGTTATGGGTTTCGTCTGTGTTACCATGGAAAAAATTCTATTAAATTTCTTTCTCGGTTTTGTTTATTAGTAGTTGTTTTTGGTTGATTTGGTTTTGTTTTAGTAATATGTGGTGATCATTGAGTTAATTCATTTCAATTCATGTTTTGACTATGTCATTTTCTTAGCCGAATTGTGACTCATTTTTCCAGTCTTTTTCCTTGTCAATTTCATTTATGGTGAAGGATTTATATATGTTTGTTTTACAAATGGATGACGTCATTTCCTTTTGTTATTTGTATCTCTATGTTTTTTTTTATTTTACTCAGTACAAAGCAATAATAAATTTATTTTATTCATTATTTTAATTATTACTGTCCATTTGCCCTGTTATTGCTTTATTTCCAGGCTCTTCTTTCCATCCATATGTGTTGTCTTTGCAAGTTCCCAAATATTCGTGTGGGGTTTATTTCTCTCGATTTTTGATAATCGTATTTCCTAGGGTGGCCCTATACAATATACCTTTCGACGCAGTATTTTGTGCGTCAGTAATATTTCACAAATATTGTGTCAGAAACTTTTATGTACCCAGGATGATCAAATTACTTGGTGCAACGCTCTCTCTCTCTCTCTCTCTCTCTCTCTCTCTCTCTCTCTCTCTCTCTCTCTCTCTCTCTCATCAAGTTTTAATGATAAAAGAAGTAGTGGAAGATTGTGTAAGTCATCTCACGTTTGGTGAATGAGATTGAAAATTTAGCAATTCATTCAATCCGCGTGAGAAGCTCGGGAGGTATGTACTTAGTAAGGGTCTGTCAGAACCGTAATTTCACTTTTTCGAAATATTTTTGGTGTTTATCTCCTTTTAGCAACTGGACGTCTTTTCTTTTTTTTACAATTTAAAGTTTCTTCGTCTGTTAAATTTCCTCCCACAAACATTCTCTCTCTCTCTCTCTCTCTCTCTCTCTCTCTCTCTCTCTCTCTCTCTCTCTCTCTCTCTCTCTCTCTAGCAACCCAATGAAAATAAATTATTCTTTTTAAAACACAGAGAGGTAAGTGCATTGACCCCACAAAATCAACGCCCATTGATTCGTGGACATGAACGGTATAAAAAATAAAAAAACAATTAAACAAGAACAAAAAAAAATAAAAAAAAAACTCTGGCTGCATGTATCTACACACCCTAACTGCTAATATGACGTGTTTCCTTTTAGTTTGATGTAATACCCTTAGCGAATGATTATTATTGAACTGTTAATGCGGTAATTCCCATTGATAACCACATTGGTAATTGAAATACCTATCATATAACATAGTTTTATTCCCTATCTTTATCTATTAAATTCGATATCTTGACGTGTGACGTGGGAGGGCTTAATATAGCTAATTCGATACGCATATCGTACTACCCATTAAATAGATGTTATCGAAGCCTTGGTGTTTTTTAACGCTAAGTGAATTACTTAAAATGAATTATATGTAGCTGTCACAATTTGGTTGTTGTCACACGTTTATTTCTTGTGGCATGATGAGTGGGTTACAGTGCAACGTTCTCACCGTAAATTGACTGATTTTTCTGTTTAGCAAAACCATTTTAGAACTATGTTATTTGAAGTGTAATTAATAAGGTTAAGAAAAATCCGTTAGTAGATTATAAGGGTGCACTGTTTACTGTGGTATGAAACAAATGGTTAAGTAAAATCACCGAAAGAAAACTAATGATAATAAATAAATGTTTTCTCTCTCTCTCTCTCTCTCTCTCTCTCTCTCTCTCTCTCTCTCTCTCTCTCTCTCTCTCTGGGTGTGTGTGTGTGTGTGTGTCAAACATTCATGCCTTGTTATAGAGAATGTCAGGCTTTGGGGAAAGAAATTTTTTACCCAAGCGGACGTTATTCAATATCCCTTCAGTTTATTTTGGGGTTCCCGCTTGAGACTTTTTTTCCATCCTGTATTGTTTTTATTCTTGTTCTTGTTATTCTTATACATGAATGCAGAGACTTTTTTGTACAATGAATAGTGACAAGGTTGAAATTACAAGAGAAGACTGCAGTAATTTGGTATTAACAATTTATTCATGCGTTCATAGGGTTTCAGGTGCAATGTTTATTTGAGATGTTTTTGTTAACAAAATATTTCTTAAAGGCATATGAGTTTTGAGTTTGAAAACTGGGAATCCACCCCTGGACTCCAGTGTAGAAACTAAAACTCCGTATGGAATTACTTTTGTAGAAACATTGCAATAACGCAATAATCGAGAATGATAAAATGATCAGTTCGGTTGGCAGTAATTCTGCTGGAATTACATTCAAGTTAATATCTGATTAATACTTCAACACCAGTCGGCAATTACTTTCTATTTCAAAATAGGTACATAAATTCCACATGAAGGGTTATTCCACTAAGACAAAATTCCTGCGTAATTACATTCCACTCGCGTGATAAAATACGCAGTGGTAGTCTAGCGAACATGCATAAATACTTTGTCCCTGAGTCCTACTTTGCAGATAGACATTAGCCTAAGTGTTCTTTGTCTGATATGAAATGCTATATGGATGCATCTGGAGAACAGAACGGCGCTATTACGTCTAGTCTTTATGTTTAATGTTGCTATTTTTGTTTCAGCCAAGAGGCCGTGTTTTCTTTCTTCTTTGTACTTGTTTATTTTTGAAAGGCATAAAATATTCTTTAAATATTAATGTCTTCGTATTGTAATCTTAGAGCATTTATGGAATTCAAACGCCGTAAAGCAATAGGGAAATCATAATTTTCGGTTAATACAAACACTGCAGTCCTGGGTATTTCGTTAAAGTCCTCCTTGGTTTCTGTAGGCTCATAGGGCAGGCGCTGATCTCCTATTTATTTGGCCGACAGTTAGTGGAGGTCAGTTCCCAATGCCTATGACACGTGGCCAGTGTGTCGCTAGGCCCACTGTTGAACTCCCCAGCCCGAGGGCTGGTACCTATTCACCTACTGAACCTCTCGGGTCTTTTCGGGCCGTTAGGTTGACGGGCCACTAGATTTGTGCAGTGACTCAGTCCGAGGAATCAGTCAGTGGCGGGATTTGAACCCCGGCCGAGAAGTCTCGACTGGTAGCCGAGAAACATACCACTGCACCACTACGGCGGCCTGAGTATTAGGGAATGTATAGTGAAGATGAATAAGGTATTCACATAACTTAAACAGGTGGGGAAGAAAGATTCTTGCTAAAGGATAATAGACCACTCTCTACGTATTTTGATAAGATTTTCTGAAACCGTAATAATTTATGCGTAATATGTTATATTCGATGAGTGCTCCATATGTCAATCCTACAATGCATATTATTTAGAAATATTCGTATGCCAAGGTCCTTAAGATTCAATTCCCACTAGTTACTTTTTGTTGACATCTAAAAACAGCGACCCCGATTAGGGACTTTCTGTCGATATTTAAAAACAGCGACCCCGATTAGGGATTCAGCTAAATATAAGAAAATTTGTTGACATCGAAATAAACAGGTTTTAATTTTCTGTAAACGAAGACTATTGTGCCGGCTTTGTCTGTCCGTCTGCACTTTATTCTGTCCGCACTTCATGTCCGCACTTTTTCTGTCCGCCCTCAGATCTTAAAATCTACTGAGGTTAGAGGGCTGCAAATTGGTATGTTGATCATTCACCCTCCAATCATCAAACATACCAAATTGCAGCCCTCTAGCCTCAGTAGCTTTTTATTTTATTTAAGGTTAAAGTTAGCCATAATCGTGCTTCTGGCAACCCTATAAGATAGGCCACCACCGGTCCGTGGTTAAAGTTTCATGGGCCGCGGCTCATACAGCATTATACCGAGACCACGGAAAGATAACTCTGTTTTCGGTGGCCTTGATGGTACGCTGTAGCGACTGTACAGAAAACTCGATTGTGCCGAAGAAACTCGGGCGCATTTTTTATTTGTTTTGGCTCTTGCCTTGCTTACATCCTACCGGTTTTGTTGACTTCCTCCCGTAAATTTTCCATCTGTTAGAAGGTATGTTTACGTAAACATGGGAAAACACGTTTCATTTTACGGTATATATACTTCCTGAGAATCGTGTATTACGAGTCTATACACGTCCCAAGCGTTCAGAGTATTTGCTTCTGTAGCGTGGGACCCTCCAAACTCTACTGTGTGTTCCCTGAAACGTTCAGTTAGTTGTTGTTTATGATTACTGATCCTAATCACTCGAGATAAAATATCCTTTGACGTCCGTCGCAGACACTTTTTTTTTTTTTCCACACCTTGCCACTTTTCTTCCCGATCGTCTCGCCTTACGCCGCTTTTTTCCCTCGTCTTCCGCTCACATTTCTCTTCTTCCCTGTCTTCCACTATGTACATTATTATTATTATTATTATTATTATTATTATTATTATTATTATTATTATTATTATTATTAAATTAGTTTTACCAGACCACTGAGTCCCACTATGTACACTATTATTTTTATTATTATTATTAAAATAGTTTTACCAGACCACTGAGATCCACTATGTACATTATTATTATTATTATTATTATTATTATTATTATTATTATTATTATTATTATTATTAAAATAGTTTTACCAGACCACCGAGCTAACTATCAGCTCTCACAGGGCTGGCCCCGCAGGATTTGTTTTTACTTATATTTATTTATATTTAATTATCAATTTATTTTATATTTTTTTCTGTTAATTTACAATCAGGCAAGGTACACTGTGTAGATAAATAACGAAAGAGACGGATCATTTCGCATCTATCTCGGTTCCACGGCGCAAAATATTTCACTGGGAACCGTGACGCTACCACCAATGAGATACTCAACGACTCGAGGGCGTTACAGCAGCGCTCTTGCGCGCCATCACGTAACACCCACATCCTCCCCCTCGCACGTAATTATTTAATACGCCGCGATCCTATTTCTGGAGCTTTCTTTTGTGAAACAGTTCATAAATCATAAACTTAAAAAGCTTAAAAAGCTGCGCACAAGGAGAGACGCGACAGGCACCCACGACACCATGATTCGTGTCATAGATTTTTTCCCTCCATTTATTCTCCCTCTCTCTCTCTCTCTCTCGTTCGTCACTTTCGTGTTGCATTTTCCTTTTCACATATTCATAATGATAATAAGTGGGTATTAACATTCCTTACCCACTGCCGAGCGTGAAGAGGAGAGGGGTTGGTACATAATTGTTTCCTGTTTTTCATTTTTCCTAATTTGTTTTCTTATTTACCGAGTGGAATTATGTTGATAGACTGAAAATTTATTTTTTAATGATCGATAAGTGAATTATGTTTCTTTGTATTTGTATTTTTCTTTCTCTTTGCAAATGCTTTAATTATGATATTCATCTTCTCACATTTTGAAAAGAATGTTACGACGATTTGGATGCCCTATTGTTATAAGTGTTGAGTCTTGTATAAAAGACAATTCTTTGCAAAAAAAAAATACAGAATTTGCCGTCGAAAAATCCTACAAAGAGTAGAGAAGAACGTAACGAAACAAAATGAAATTGACGAGAAGAAATGGAAAAAAGCAACTGAAAGCGAGTTTTTTTTTTTATTTCTTTTCGTTTCATCTACCTTAGACTTTCGCTCACAGCTGAGGACGAAGAGAGAAAGTCACGTCCCGCAAGGCGAGAGAGAAAATAATAATCCCATTTTCTTTTCCTCTCCTGTGTTCCTGTGAAATCCTTCATACGACATCAGAGTTTTAGAAGTTACTTCATTTCTCTCGGCCGATAGTTCAACACCTTTTTACGTCGAAACCGAACGTTAAATTATTTTTAGTGTTGCGCGTGAGTACGATTCTTTTTATGTAGGTTTTATAGTCCGTGGTTATTTTTTTTTATGCAGTTGGTGACGCGTTTACTCTTTTTTTTGTGGGGGGGGGCGGCGTGGGGCGTTAAAGGTAGCTCTGCATGGTACGTAACTTCAATAAATGCGTCTACAAATACGCGTAATTACGCTGCAAGTTTGTCTGCTAAGAAAAAAGTATAGATTTTATTATCCATGATTTTTTTAATCAGCTGGCGACGTGTTCCCTTTTTTTCGGGGGAAGGGGTGTAGATAGCTGTTTTACACGTGACTTACACATGTGCTTAGTCTGCATATACGCATAATTACGCTTTATGTTCGTCTACTGAGAAAAGCGTGTAGAGTCACAGGTTCGCGTGAGTACTTACACTAAGCATGTAACGGCAGTGAAGAACGTGTCAATGTTCCCCTCGTTTTACTCTTTATGCGAAAGCCTACGGTGTCGGGAATAATGTCCTCATATCCGTCTCATAAAGGAAGAGAAGAGTGAAAGTTATCGGAATGATAGAGAGCCTTTAACTGTTTTTATGATTATTAGTTTTGTTATTGTTGTTGGAATACTCACAATCATGTGTACCCTAGAAGTGAATTTCTGCCTCACGTTAGGCAAGAGTGAAGGGCAAGGAGGCTACCAACTGACCACAAAGGTCAGAAAGGACATTGGGACCTAAGTACTTATACATTACTTGTGGATTTATTCGTTGGTAGGCAAAGTATGTAGCCTGCCCAGGTAAATCTTTAGATGTTGTGTAGGTAGGCTACTTAGGGGTCCAACTTGCTTTGTGATCTTTGTGCTTCAACTGGTAGTATCCTTGTCTTTCACCCGCGAGTCCCATGTTCGATCCCGGTGCGAGGGGGAAGTTAATTTTTGTTATAGTCATTATTCGCAATGCGCGGACATCCATACGAACCAGGACTAAAAGCCTACTAACATAAACAGCAGATCTTGTAGCCGAATACAGTGACATGCTGCTAAATAGACCTTGTAGAGACGAAAATTGTAATGAATAAGAGCAGAGATAAATCACCAAATGAATACATACAAACAAGTATGTATTCATACATAACTGAAGAAACAGGAATTACCGATCTGCACAGTAAAAATGTCTACAATGATCCATTGAGACGTCCCTCCATTTGCTGAAGAGAACACTGACAAATGTAATACCTGTAAAAAATGTCTACCATGGTCCATTGAGGCGTCCGTCCATTTGCTGAAGAGAACACTGGCAAATATAATACCTGTAAAAAAAAAATGTCTACAATGATCCATTGAGAGGTCTCTCCATTTGCCGAAGAGAACACTGACAAATATAATACCTGTAAAAAATGTCTACCATGATCCTTGAGGCGTCCGTCCATTTGCTGAAGAGAACACTGACAAATATAATACATGTAAAAAAAAAAAAGAGAGAGAACCATACTGAAAACAGCAAACGGGTATGGAGTAGCGACGCAGAAGCATTCAATATCCGAACTGAATTAAATTCTGTCCTGTCAAGAAGAGAAACCGAAGCTGATCTTCCCTAAATGTGAGAGCAATATACCATAAGGGGAAGGCAAGAGCTATGTAAACTTAAATCTTGAACTGAAGATAAATTAGATAAATTGTATTCGTGAAAATGACGATCGACTGGTTGAGCAAAGACTTATGCTTTATCATTTTTCTTTATTTAATTTTACTTATTATTCGTGTACAAAAGAGACTACGCAAATAGACAGCGCCTTTATAACTGTAACGAATGACTCTCTCTCTCTCTCTCTCTCTCTCTCTCTCTCTCTCTCTCTCTCTCTCTCTCTCTCTCTCTCTCTCTCTCTCCATTATTGCTACCTCTTTCATCAATGTTTTCTGTCAGGAAAAATGTGATTAACTCTCGTGGGAGGGGAGTTTGCCTCGCCTAAATTTAGTGCGCGTATTTTGTGGGACTCAGTAGGTTTTAGACTTTTGTCCTGAACGTCTCTGTAACTCTATATGAAGATACAAGATAAGTAAAGAGTGTTTGTATGTGCACAAATGCACATACACACGCAGATATATATATATATATATATATATATATATATATATATATATATATATATATATATATATATATATATATATATATACACACACTAGAACGTCGGGCATGGCTTGGGACCAGCTTAACTGTATAACTCAAGACTGAGTTGAATATGGTACTTATATATATATATATATATATATATATATATATATATATATATATATATATATATATATATATAGCTATATACAATAGTTTTGATGCTGTTGGCTCGTTCTGGGTCGAGCGGTGTTCTCCTTTGGCAAGTCTTCACGAATTCCTGTTTTGTTCAGATATTTTGTTCTCTCTCTCTCTCTCTCTCTCTCTCTCTCTCTCTCTCTCTCTCTCTCTCTCTCTCTCTCTCTCTCTCTCTCTCTCTCTCTCTCTCTCTCTCTCAGATATGCTGTCTTATCTCCTGGAATATGTTATATAGGTCTTAAATGATCATCAAACTAAGAAAATATTATAATATAGTCATTCATTTGTGTATTCGTGTTAATTTTTCATTTATATTAAATATTTTCACTTTTCCTGCTAAATTTAAAATTATTTCTTTTTTTTATTTTCGTCTTCTAATCTCGGTCCCTCCCGCTGAGTGGAGGAGGAGACGCTGTACCAACATATGGCACGCAATTCTATCTCTTGGATTTTCTTGAAATTCTGAAATGTTTGGGCATCTCCCCATGTTTCGTACCCATATTATTTTATAGCCCCTATTAATCTGTCCCCCCTGGTATTTTACCCCCTGTTATTTTTTACATCCTGTTAATTTTTTACCCGTTACTTTTTAACCCCCTCTTAATTTTTACCCCCGGTTAATTTTAACCCCTGTTATTTTTACCCCATGTTAATGTTTACCACTTGTTAATTTTTACCCCCTGTTTTTTTACACCCTGTTAATGTTTACCCCTGTTAATATTTATCCCCTGTTATTTTTACTCCCTGTTAATTTTTACCCCCTGTTAATTTTTACCCACTGTTATTTTTACCCCTGTTATTTTTACCCTTGTTATTTTTTACCCCTTTTATTTTTTACACCCCGTTAATTTTTACCTCTATTATTTTTACCACCCTTTTAATTTTTACCCCCTCTTAAATTTTACCCGCTCTTAATTTTTACTCGCTCTTAATTTTTACCCCCCGCCCCTCTTAATTTTTTCATCTTGTGAAAATGTTTATTCATCTTTTTCTTGTTATCAGAATACGTGTATTTTACTTGGTTCCATTACTTGAAAGTCATAGGATACAGAATTGGTTCTGCATATTTTTCTCAACTGAATGGAATAATGCTGGTGGTTGTGCTGTAGCCTTTTTAGTCTGTCTCCACTGTGTGTGTTCAAAAATTTCCCGGACTAGTTCGTTTCTGTTTGTTATTGTTGCGTGGAGATGGAAGATGTATGATATAGTACTTAGATGTTGCTATTCTTTCATCTTTCTTGTTCTACTGTTATATTTTGAGTTTTGCGAATTGCTGTTCTATTTTACAAATATATTTATGTGAACTGTTGAGAGAGAGAGAGAGAGAGAGAGAGAGAGAGAGAGAGTGATTTTGGTAGTGGGTTCTGCTGGCTGAAAGTGTCATGTTTAGCCACTACTATGCATGTGCGGACTCAGCTTTGCTTACTACAGAAAGAAATTATCGATTTAGGTTTTCAGTGTAGATTTTATTGAGGTAATAAACAATTCTATTAATTATTATCATGAATTATAATCAAAATTCACGTAAATTCTGATAAAAAAATTGATGTTATAGGGGATTTATTGTTGTGGGTTTATCATACTTCTAGCAGCATCAGAAGAAAGGGTGAAGCATCAGGTGAAAAATGAGAATAAACCCAGAAAACTGAAGGAAAAGGTGACATAAAACCGAAAGTTTCATTTTTTTTGTCTCTGTTTTTATGTCTGTCACGGGGTAGGGGTTTGATTTTGAGTTAAAAACCTGTCAGGGGTGACATTGAAGCCATGTGCAAAATTTTGTCTCGGTCTGTGAAGTGGTTCGGTTATCTATAGAAGTCAAACAAATGTACAAACATTCACTTGTATATATATAAGATATACAAATATATATATATATATATATATATATATATATATATATATATATATATATATATATATATATATAAAATGTGTGTACTTTTATCTGTCAGATATTACGTCTATTTTTGTATTTCCAGTTTATTGCTGTCTCCTGAAAGCCATCTAAATTGATATTGTTTACTTTGGGGAACTGCGAAGTATTGAACCTTTCATTTTATAGAATACTTTAGCTGTTCTTGTTGGTATCATCAGACAAGCAGTAAACACTCAGAAGGTAAAAAAATTTCCCTAAATGGGAAAAAATTTTACTGACGATCTTTTCATTTTGCTCTTGCGGTGCACTGTAGGCATTGCTTAAAGTTCTCTACAGCGTCCCTTCGGCCCCTAGCTGCAACCCCTTTCATTCCTTGTACTGTACCTCCGTTCATATTCTCTTCTATCTTACTTTCCACCCTCCCTTAACAATTGGTTTATAGTGCAACTGAGAGTTGTTCCTCCTGTTACGCCTTTCAAACCTTTTTACTGTCAGTTTCCGTTTCACCGCTGAATGACCCCATAGGTCCCAGCGCTAGGCCTTTGACCTAAATTCTATGTTCTGTTCTTTCATTCTGCTCTTTGATTATTAAACAGTCTCCATGAGAGAGTTCTTCAGTATTTTTTTCGAGCTAAAGACTCAGCTGGGGATTACTTGGCATATGAAAGTTGTTCAGTAATTATACATAAACGCGGCTAATCGTGTATTTCGTTAAATGACTGAATGTCTTAAAGCGCTTCATATGGCCGTACAACTTTGTACATTCCATTCGAGTTGAAAATTAAAACTTCCTTGTACAAGATAAATGAACGTTTAAATTAACGTAAAGCGCACCATGCTTTATGCAAGCATCTCCCATCAGAAGGATAAAGAGAGAGAGAGAGAGAGAGAGAGAAAAGCAAGGTTGATTGAGCGCCTGAATTGACATTAAAAACTTAAATCGGTACAATTGATGTCATGACGTCGACGAGAGAGAGAGAGAGAGAAATAGTTTTAATTTTACTAACTCCAGTATTACGTATTCCTGAAACTGTAAAAATAAACACTTGAGCCTCTGAGCGATTACAAAGGTCATAACAAAAAATTAATGATAGCAGCTACCGCATATAAAATAATGAACTTCAGAGCAATGCCTTTACAGGTATTCTGAAAATTACCCCGCAGACAATAGAGTGGTGGTAAGCAAATGCTTATACATAAGCTATGAAGCAAAGTTACTCTAATACAATTATCAATTTATAAGAGTATTTTAATTATAAATGCCTGTTTATGATAGGAAAATTATTTTTCGCAGGAAACTGACGCGAACAAGGATAGCTTTATGTCGCAAACACTAGTCACACGCGTTCGTCAAAGGACAATGATTTATTTCACAAAGGAAATACAATGGGCTGCTTGCACAAACAAGTGCACGTGCTGGCAAGCGGCCAACTTAATTAAACAACAGAAAGAGAAGTTTGCGTGTCCCAAAAAAAACTCTACGGTGGTTTCTCTGCCGAATTAATTTAGCCCGGAAAATGATCGCTTGACATTTTTCCTAATTCCACCACTGCTAGAGATGGAATGGTGCATGTACAATGTGTATGTAGAGTTTTGATGAATGAGATACATTTATAAATTCATGATGTTTTAAATTAAGTTCTGAGGTAGTAAATATCACTGGTCAAATTGCAATTTTCAATATATTCTCTTCTGAACGACTCTGAGAAGAGGTTTGCCATTCAAATTTTTATAATGGTGGTTCAAACTTGACAACCTCTAGCCAGTGAATTCCGTAGGGAGGTAGTGCCGTCAGTGCACTTCATGCGGTGCACTGTAGGCATCACTTAAGGGTGTTTGCAGCGTCCCTTCGGTCCCTAGCTGCAACTGCTTTCATTCCTTTTACTGTACCTCCGTTCATATTCTCTGTCTTCCATCTTGCCGTCCACCCTCTCTTAACAATTGATTCATAGTGCAACTGCTTTGAGGTTTCCTTCCTGTTACACCTTTCAAACCTTTTCACTGTCAATTTACGTTTCAGCGCTGAGTGGCCTTAGTTGCCCCAGTGCTTGGCATGTTTGCCTAAAATCTGTAAATCAGTCAATCAATCTAGCCATTGAAAAAATCTTGGATTAATAATAATAATAATAATAATAATAATAATAATAATAATAATAATAATAATAATAATAGTGGATTTCATTGTAGGAATCGAGATAAGAGGAAATTTAGTAATAGTGATGATGTATGATTACAAGCTTAAAAAGTGAAATCCTGAAGCATGACCAGGAAAACCCTCGACCTTTTATTGACAAGAGATAACAAAGGCTTGTTTTCACTGTGTGGATTGTTGGATAAGTGTTATTGTAAATGCTTTTCTCCTGTCGGAGACCAGACTAGATTTTAATAAGTGCTGTGGAATGTTGTTTTTATTTCTTACGTTTATCTTTCATTTTTCATCTTGGCGAAGCTTCTCTTGCGAGCTTTCTCCTTTGTGTATAGTAATTCTTAAAATGTGTTAAATCTGTTCTAATTTTCCGGTACCTGATTCAGTGTCGTTGCTTTTTTTTTTTTTTTTTTTGTAAAAAAACCTTCCTGTTAGCAGTTATATCTGGACTTTCTCTAACCAAAGACGTTTGTTATTATTATTATTGTTATTATTATTATTATTATTATTATTATTATTATTATTATTATTATTATTATTATTATTATTATTATTATTATTATTATTATATCTGGACTCTCTAACCAAAGACAATTATTATTATTATTATTATTATTATTATTATTATTATTATTATTATTATTATTATTATTATTATGCAGAAGATGAACCCTATTCATATGGAACAAGCCCACAAAGGCCGCTGACTTGAAACTCAAGCTTCCAAAGAATATGGTGCTCATAAGGAAGAAGTGAGGGGAGGTAAAGGGAAATACAGAAAGAAGAGATAAAGGTCGCTAAGCAAACAGGAAGCAATAGTAAATAAAGTCAGATGCGAGAAAACAACAGAAAGGAAACAAGTTCCTCCTTGTCTCAACGAATTTCGCGCCAGATCCGTTCCCTACTTGATGGCGGACAAGAAATCTTGAAAAGCAGGAGAATCACTTACCTCCGAGGACGCCAAGCATGGCGCTGAATCCCAAAAATCTATAAAGCTTAGGTGAAGAAAGGAGCCAACGACGGTCGAGAATAGTGCAGGCGCATGAGATGCTTAAGAAAAGCTCCGTCGCTTTGTGGGTTTTTTTTTTTTTTTTTTTTTTTTTTTTTTTTTTTTGCTGGGAAAGGTGTCGTAACAACCAACAGGCCATCACACCCGGTCTATCTGTTTATTTTCTTTCCTTTTTAGTCATTGCTCTCTCTCTCTCTCTCTCTCTCTCTCTCTCTCTCTCTCTCTCTCTCTCTCTCTCTCTCTCTTTGTGTGTGTGTGGCGGGGGAGGGGAGTTGATAGTACGGGTGTGATCTTCTGCAAGTGTTAGCGTATATAAATGTGTTTGTTTCTCTCTCTCTCTCTCTCTCTCTCTCTCTCTCTCTCTCTCTCTCTCTCTCTCTCTCTCTCTCTCTCTCTCTTCTGTGCACGTGTGTGTGTGTGAAATTTACTCGTGCGTTCTTGTACAAGTTTTTGTGCATGTGGCGTGTTTATGCTGATTTCCACTCTAATGAACACTGATATTACCATCCATGCATCAGAATTTTCCTCTGATATCTAAAAGAAAAACTGTGTATACTGACTGTAGAAATGGGAATTGATCTATTGGATATTGATTATTGTACTGATTCCTAGGTGAGGGAAAATGTGAGTACATTTTACTCTAAACTTTTGCTTATAAGTCAGGTAGCGTCATTGAGACGAAAGTATTCAGTCTTGTAAGACCTCCGCGCGGGATAATCAATAAAGCTGAAGTATGTTTTTACTCCAGAAAATGTGAGCTTGGAATTCGCTTGGCCTTGGAGAATTCGCTGGCATTTTTCTCTTATCGATTTTCATCCCTGTTCGTTGCTGGTGTAATGTGAGTGAACGATTGCATTATTTTTACGTAGTTCTTTATTATTATTATTATTATTATTATTATTATTATTATTATTATTATTATTATTATTATTATTAATATTATTATTATTATTATTATTATTATTATTATTATTATTATTATTATTATTATTATTATTATTATTATAGATTAGAGACACCAAGAAAGATAACACTCTTATTTTTATATTCCACTCTCCAAAACTTATTTTACAATGACCAAAAATTAAACAGAAACAAAAAAATTTAAGTGTAACGGGGTGTCCTCACTATAGTAAAAGAATCAGACACACACATGGGCAGCTTATTGCATACACATTTCAAACAGGTTGAAAAGAAAACAATTCATCGACCGTCAGTAGAGAAAGAATGTTGGGCAACTGCTAGATAATCGAATATACTACTGATTAGAGCTACCAACAATTCATTGACTTCTCTTCAACCTGTTTGTGATGTGTTTTGTGTGTGAGGAGTTACCGACGAGTTTTTATAACAAGTTTTACTTCAGTCTGGGACGGTGAGTCCACACGACAGGAAAGAATGTCATAAACATATTTGTGACTTATTGCACACACATCATGAACATGTTGAATACAAGGCAACGACCTATTGGTAGTCCTAACCTGCATTTGTCATTGATTCGTTCTCCACTTGTGGTCATTGACTCGTTTTCAATTTGTTCGTGACATTTAAGCGACAAGCCTTCGACGTGTGTTTATGACATATTTTATTGTAGTGTGAACACACCCTTAAGGATTACATTAGCGCAGCGCACGAGCGACCCCATTACAGGTGAGAGTTATGTCAGCTGATACTTGAGCCTCCGGACGACCGCGACAGAACGAGGAGTCATCATCCCCCTTTCGCTACGAGAGGATCCTTTCGATCGAGTTACGTCACCTATCGGGTTACGAAGCCTTTAAGAAACGTTCAAGGTCGCTCGGTGCCCCTCTTTTGTTTTGCCACAGCCAGAGTTGAATGACTTTTGAGAGAGATTAGGCCGAGGGAAAAAGTCTGCGTTGCGTGTCGTGCTGGCTTTTTCTTTCCCTCGCCTTCCTCTCTTTTCCAGATGTTTAAGATCGTGTTTCGGTGTTTCATTTGCTTTGCTTAGGTCTCTCTCTCTCTCTCTCTCTCTCTCTCTCTCTCTCTCTCTCTCTCTCTCTATATATATATATATATATATATATATGTATATACAGAAACTTTTTTTCTTAGGATTCCGTGGCATCTGGTTTTTTAGTTTCCTGTAAAAGAAAACTATTGTGGCGGCTTTGTCTGTCCGCCCGCACTTTTTTCTGTCCGACATTTTTCTGGCCGCACTTTTTCTGTCCGCACTCAGATCTCAAAAACTACTGAGGCTAGAGGGCTGCAAATTGGTATGCTGATCATCCACCCTCCAATCATCAAACACACCAAATTGCAGCCTTCCAGCCTCCTTAGTTGTTATTTAATTTAAGCTTAAATTTAGCCACAATCCTGCTTCTGGCAACTATATAGGATAGGCCACCACCGAGCAGTGGTTAAAGTTTCATGGACCGCGGCTCATGCAGCATTATACCGACACCACCGAAAACTAGATCTGTTTTCGGTGGCCTTCATTATACGCTGTACAGAAAACTCGATTGCTCCGAAGAAACTTGGGCGCATTTTTTGCTTGTTTTCTAGTATTCCGTAGCATCGTAGTTCCGTCATATACGATGACAGAATCTAAAAACGAAATGGAAAAAGAAGGAAGATGACTCCAATCAAGTGTCTTATTTTGAGTCTTTTCAAGTGTCCCACAAACAGATGAGTCCATCATTGTTGAATGAGTTTCTCAAGTTGGTCGAATTCAAGGAAACCAGAGCACTGTAGGGGAAAACTGGGACGTCGAGTGCCGTGAAGATCGCTAATTGTTCACCGTTAAGAGATGTTTGTCCTCGGAAGAAAATACAGTTTACGTAAGGGGTTGGAAAATGAAGACTCTCTGCTGCTGGTATTTCATCTTGAATTATTTGTTATAAGTAATTAAAGTTATAATCAATTACAGAATATTTATTTTAAAAAAAGATAGGTATTACTGTTGTTTGGGTGTGTGCAAATAATCTAAATGTTTTTCCCGTAACATAGAAAAATGAAATTTTAAGAACCACTAATGCTCTGAACGTTTTCCCATTATATTCGAAACGTGGGTAATGTTTTAATATATGGTTTTAATACTGGTATATATCAAGTTGTCTTTTGCAGACAGAACGTTGTAACATTGGTGATTTTAATAAAATAACAAATTTAGATATAATAGATGAAGTCACCTGGAACAGAGGTTTGGTTGCCATAACTCTTGGGGCATTTTAAATTATGAATATGTGAAATACCAACTGGAGTATTTTAAAATTGCTAAATTGCCGCCACGCCTTTCGGTGAAAATAACAGGGTACAAACGAAGCTTGTAGTTACAAAGCGAAAGAAAACGTTTGTTTGAGAAGGAAAAGACCAAGTGAATTACAAGAGATTATTTATTATTATTATTATTATTATTATTATTATTATTATTATTATTATTATTATTATTATTATTATTCGAAATAAGTTAAAACAATTAGAAAGTGAGCTGGGATCATCACTTTGCTGATGAAAGGTCAGGACAGAACCGTTGCTTGTAAATGACGAATGTTTATCTCAGCTTCGTCAACGTGGAGTGAATGACTCGAGAACAAGATAGTGATTTGACAGATTAGGAAATATCGTTAGGTGGTGGATGTAATAGATATGATAAAAGACCGATAAGCGTTTATGGAATTCCTCGTTGTTGGCTGTGGAACAGAGGAGACGAGTTCGATCGATCCAGAATCCAATGCTTAGTTAGCGACAAGAAAATTTTGGGGGCAGAAAGTCGTCACTCAATGATGGATATCGAAAATCTTTCAAAGAACGGGAAGTCGATCACGGATTTTCCAACAGAAGGCAGTTTCCCCCGAGAAGGGGCGAGCACAGAAAGGTTAGAAAGCGATCGTTGTCAAATTCATCCTCTCTTGGTTGAATCAAGGATGAACAGCCTTCTGTAGCCTTATGATTGGTGTATGAATCTACGAAGAAGTTCTTCAGCAGTACGTTGGCGCCCAATTTCAATACTAAGCAACTCATTTTTGTAGCTCATTTCTGCCACACAGGTAACCAAACACTTTGCTCTTTTCTCACAGTTTCCTACAAAGGAATCTGAAGTATGCACCCTTCAACGAACTCACTTTCATTCTCTCTACAGGCCTATGCCACCTCAAGACATTTTGGTCTGCTCATTCACTCCTGGTAGCATTTTTGCCATATCGTTGCGTCTCTGGAAACCCACCATTTCAGTTAAGCTTGTTTGACACTTACGGGTTAAAAACTGTAAGCAGCATCTGCCAGTTCTTTACGTACATTGACTTTCTGCTTTCCAAGACAGTCTTCTTCACTGCATCTTTTTCAGAACTCCTGCTGACTTCCTAGCGTTTCCTATGTTCCATTCAACTCTCATACCGTTATCCGTAGCGCCTCCTTCCAGGTACCTAAAAACCTAAATGTTACATTTGGATCGAACTTGCCAAATCAAAATGTTTTGTTTCTGTGCATTAGTCGACTGGCAGGATTGGCGATTTTTATAAGCTGAGATTGATAAAGGCTTTCATGCACTGAGATTTAACAGACAATTATAGAAGATACGTGGAAGGGTATTAACATCGAAAGTTCTTATGATAATGAGAAAACCATCACTATTTTCCAGTTATGCTTCTGCCCTCAGTTTAGTCATTTTGTGTGTATGTGTGTGTGTGTGTGTTTTATATGATTTAAATTTTTTAGAATGACTTTTGAATGTTTGCTTCAGTAAGGACGCGATTTACCTCAGTTTATTAGGGCTGAACTTAAAATTTCAAATACAGATTTGAATTTGGACTCTCTCTCTCTCTCTCTCTCTCTCTCTCTCTCTCTCTCTCTCTCTCTCTCTCTCTCTCTCTCTCTCTCTCTCTTGGTGCGTTACTATTTGTTATCTTCGATGAGGGTATCTGTTTGTAGATGTGGGATTTTTAGTGTTATAGATTTATTCAGGAAGGATTTCGTTTTTTCTCTATCTCCACCAATACATACACATACACACACACACACACACACACACACATATATATATGTATATATATATATATATATATATATATATATATATATATATATATATATATATATTATATATATATAGGCATATATGTGTGTGTGCGTGCATAGCATATATTTATATATTTGTGTCTACTTATATAGAAATGGCTCCCATTTTCGTATCGTTTCAGGTATATCATTTTATATTGTGAAGTAAAGTAATGTGTACAAGTATTCATTGTATATTCTAGATCCATGTAATATTTCTTGTGATATTTAACTTTAAAAACTATAGAAAGTGTTAATATCCTTGAAGCTACGAGAAACCATACCTTCTTCCACTGAAGCTTAACGCTATGAACGCCAAACGAACTAGGTTAGATATATCCGTACCTGAGGTGACACGGAAATCAGAGGCGGTAACATTTTGAGGCCTTTTTCTCGGAATCGATAATCTTATGATGTTCTGTCATGGGGCTTCACCTACGCAGCACTCCTCCTCCTTCCCCTTCTTCATAGGTCACCGTGATCCCATAGGCTACTGATGATCTTAATCCGATCTGTTCGGCGGGCAGAGCCTGCGGGTGGTAAATACCGACACGAGCAGGCGTTTGTTTTGCCGGAGGCGTTCGCTATCGTTTGTGAAGACCCACAACTGAAACGCTGGATAAACTTCTTTTTTCTTTTTCTCCTTTATTTATCGTAACGATTGTCGTGCTAAGTCACCTTTCTGGCTTCTTGTTTTCTATATAATATATATATATATATATATATATATATATATATATATATATATATATATATATATATATATATATATATGTATGTATGTATGTATGTATGTATGTATGTATATATATACTTTGAATAAATTTTGTTACTTCGGCAATATTCCGTCTGCTGAAATCGATCGCTAGGATTAAGGCTATTTTTGACTTCCAGAGATACTGGTTAATAATTAGGCTACTCTTACAGTGCATGGGGAACGGCATCCAATAAAGCGTAGCAATAGTGATCGACAGGCCGAAATGTCAACAAGTTTTTCACACGTAATATATACAGTATATATAATACGTGTAAATATCAAACACCACCTGGCGGTGTTTGATATATAAAATCACGAGTAAGAGTGATCATAAGCATTCATGCATAATATAAATCAAATAAAGAGAGATACACAGTGTATGAATGTGTAAATAAAATATTTCCGACTAATGTTTGTGATTCGTCGCTGGGAATAAACATTGTGAATAGCTTAACCTTTCCGTTCCCGTCATTAACAATCAATGAATAGCGTTCCCGCGAGCGCTGTTCATTGTAATCTTCATGATTAATTGTAATCTTGATGATTAATCAGAACTACAGGCCAAGACCAGCCTCAGTCCTTCCAATCGATTTCAGCAGACAAACCAGTCGAAGAATATCATCTTGGATCAACGCTTTTCAAAAGAAAAAATATGTGCAGATTGATCCTTTCCCTGTGAAACTTTTATTTTCAAAACGTTGAATTTACAGAACAGTATGACATCATGGAGATCTCTTAAGGGCATCTACATCACAGTGAATGAAATCATTCTCTATCTGGCGTTCAACTTACATCTTAATGTAACACACATCGATATAAGTGTTTTTTTTTTTTTATATAACTCATACATATAGTTTCTAGCCAAGGCAGTCTACGAGAAATCTAGCCTGTTTTACAAGACATCAAGGAGGAAACCAGGGGCATTCAAAATCCATGTCTTTCTGGTCAAGAGAACCTTTCTTTAGCCGGTTGCTCATGCTGTTTGCTTATGACATTGTGGCCGCCACATATTTACCTTACAAACAGACTCCTTGAGCAATGAATGCCGGCGTATCCTCTCCCAACAAGATAAGCCTAATCAGAGGCCAATTCGGAATTCCGTTGGCTTTCCGTCCACATCCCCTCATTTTATTTTTTTAGTGGTCTTTCGGTGCCATAAATGACCTGAGGTCTCCCCTATGTTGGTGCCAGTAACAGCTTCCCCTACAACATTAAACTTGGATACTTGCCCTACCTTTCCAACTTGTAGACCGTGTCGATAACTTTGCTTTTCTTGCTCTTTTGTTTCAGTTTCATTTAAAGTTTCATTTTCGTGTCGATTTTTTTCTAGCAAGTTCGATGCTGTTATCGTCCTCCACTTCAGGTCAGCACTGTGCCTGGTAGAAATTAAAAAACCCATTCATTTTAATTTCTACCTTTTATTTATTTTTTTTTTTTGGGGGGGGGGATTTCTGTCTTTCGGCCATGAACAAACATAGTATTATCATCGTGTGTTTGATTTCGATTAAATATATCTGAAAAAAGTAAAAAAAAAAATTCGGGATTTCCGTTTCCATTTATCTATCGGTATTTTTCACTTACGCCTTATAACATTAAACACTCAAAGATCATTACCTTTGATAAGTCTTTGTGGATTTGCTCTTAGTTTACAAAAAAAATGTCAAGGGGGGAAAAAAGTCTTGAAATGCCCTTAGATTCTCTTAAGATATTCTAGGAAATCATTGATTTTAAAGGAAATTTATCCGCAGACGTAACCAAAATACGCACGCATTCTCACGCATCTGGCAGGGGACTACCCCTACCGTACCTGGGACATGCTATGTCGTTAACAGCATTAGAGAGAGAGAGAGAGAGAGAGAGAGAGAAAGAGGGGGGGGGGCGGAGTCGGGGAGAGGCGGAGAAGGAGCGAGTGACGAAAATTTAAAGATTTCCCAAGGAAAAATTCAAAGCTATGTCGCGTTAAATCAAGATTGTGTTGAGAAATACTGAAGTTGTAAATAGGATTTTGTAGGGAAGACATGGACTTAATATTACGTATACTCATTTTACTCAGATTAACCGAGTTATTAAAGAAGTACAATCTTACCAAAAGGCATTCTGTAAAAGAAGTTGAACGATGAGAAAAAAAAAAAAACCCTCATAAACTGACATTATGGCTGAGAAGAAAAAAATTAAGCATTTTTTCTGCATCACAAAAAGAAAATGAACTGGAAGAAAAAAAATCAGATTCCCTTAAAAGAAATTGTTTGGAGAAAATTACCTTCCGTTGAGGGGGGGACTTTCTAAAGAGCAGTTGCCTAAGAGAACGTCTTGATTTGCAAATGGGTGAAAATTAATGGAAAGTCCAACTTAAAATTCTATGCTGCATCAGCGATAGGAAAAGAAAAATGAGATCTGAGATGAAACACCAAGAAACTTTTTTTCCTCATTTGAAGGAGCAAGAAGAGCGAAATTAATGGTTCCTCCTGCTGTTCAAAGTAAGTATTAATTTTACACACACACACACATATATATACATACATATGTGTATGTATATAATATATATATATATATATATATATATATATATATATATATATATATATATATATATATATATATACTTTATTTATAATGTATATATATGTATATGCATATATATATATATATATAAACAGAGAGAGAGACGGAACGGCATCTTCCCTTAAACTGCTGTCCTTCTGTTGACCTTAGCAGTATATTAGGTACGTGATAGCTACTAGACTGTGATTTTCATAGGGTATAGCTGGCGAAGAAAGCTGATATACTAGGGTCTGCATTTCTGCCCTAGAAAAGTTCTGCGTATTGTGAAATATATATATATATATATATATATATATATATATATATATATATATATATATATATATATATATATATATATATATATATATATATATAATATATATATATATATATATATATATATATATACATATATATATATATACATATATATATATATATATATATATATATATATATATATATATATATATATATATATATTTATATATATATACATATATATATATATATATATATATATATATATATATATATAATACAAATGTGTGAATTTGTTTTTGTTTCTATGTTTACTTGCTAAAGAACAGCAAATTAGAGGTAGGCTTATGTGTGTGTGTTTATTTGTATGTATGTTTCTTTGTAATCTCTTGTATCTGCTCTTGCTAAGAAACATAACAAAACAGAAATAGGCCTATGCGCGTCACTGTGTAACTTAAAACATCGAGGACTCGCCACTTGTTCTTGTCCTTGGGCCAAACGGCTAACAAGGAAGATGATACGAAGGAGTGAAGGCTTAGTAAGCACCCATTATTTGTCTCCCTGCCGACAGTAATTGTCTGGATAACTTGAGAACTACGCTCAGTGAAATACAACTCCTTTATATTCTCTGCGAATATAATAATGATAATAATAATAATAATAATAATAATAATAATAATAATAATAATAATAATAATAATAATAACGATTGTGATGATAATGTTGACATTATTTGTTTTTGGATTGGTATTTCCTATTCCTTGATGAAATATAACAATTCCTTCGAATTGCATTTGAAGAGAAAAATTTTCATGTTTTAATGTAAAAAGAAAATATATGAAAATTGCTGTAATACACTGACTTTGCATGAATAAAACGCAGTGTTCTGTAGATAGATTATAAAAAGTACTGAATAACTTAAATCACGATAAATCATATCATATATATCACGTTCTCGGAGAAAACCATAATAAACAGTAAAGGAGCCACGAAGAATTTTTAATATGTTTTGCAAGAAAAAAATCATAAATCGTTGAATTCACACATTTGTCATAAACGGTTGCAATTTCTAAGATTTATTCCCAGTCGACAGCTTCATACAAACAGATTTGGATATTTGTAAACGATAAATTCTCGAAGATATAAAGTGGGCGAGAGATTAATGGTGACAAGACCTTTCAAAAACGTGTGGTTGCTTCCACCCGGGGTATGACAAAACTTTTAATACAAGATTTATAATAGCTGACGCGATGCCAAGAGGTGCCTTGGCCAATTTGGATTCATTGTCGTATGTTGGAGGATTTTAGACTTTTTTTTTTCATGCCTGGTCTACATGAGGGCGTTATTTTGACTCTCCAGCAGCATCTGCATTTAATTTCTAATCTTTGTGTTCAAGGCGATATTAAAACCAAACGTTATTTCTTTTTAGTTTGCTGAAAAGAAAATTATTGTGCCGGTTTTGTCTCTCCGTCCACACATTTTCTGTCTGCCCTCAGATCTTAAAAACTACTAAGGCTAGAGGGCTGCAAATTGCTATGTTGATCATCCACCCTCCAATCATCAAACATACCAAATTGCAGCCCTCTAGCCTCAGTAGTTTTTATTTTATCTCGGGTTAAAGTTAGCCATAATCGTGCTTCTGGCAACGAT
>JANJGK010000038.1:23372863-23385363 GCA_039081455.1 Macrobrachium rosenbergii
TCCAGCTGTCACCGAAGGGTCCTGTCCCCAGGGTGCATTTACCCCTTACTCGATGGTTGGACGTCCATTGCCCGGGTGTCATCAATCATCGTTATCACTGGGTGTTGTCATCAGAGGATTCTTTAGGTGACATAGGAAGGGGGAGAGAGAAGAGAGAGAGAGAGAGAGAGAGAGAGAGAGATGGGCCTACTGAAGACAGTAGGGATAAATATAATAATAATGTAGACACGGATTTGGGTAGAACCACACCGAGACAAGAAGCTGTAAACCAGAAAGAGAAAGAGAGAGAGAGAGAGAGATGAAAATACAAAACTATGGGAACATAAACATAGCCAGAAGGAAAAAAAAAAAAAATAGCGGACTGCTGAAAGAAAGATTTATGAGAAGCAAGACTCACCACGCATATTTTGCAGACAAATGTCTGGATTCCCTGCTGTGTATGTGTATTTGTGCGTTAGAAACACTCTTCCATGTCTTATTGGCGCAAAGCACTGCACATGCAATATGGCACACGCGATAGTTTCGCGAGCTGTTTCTAGTAATAAGAGTCCTGACACCTCGACTCTCTAATCAGGCGGCTCTTTCCTTTGTACTCGGTTCTGATTCTGTCTGTTCACTTATTTCATGGATGCCAAATGAAGCGTGAAGGTGTCTGTCTGTCTGTGAATTACAATTCGAGGGTGAGGATTTGCATATATTTTCTTAGAAATACACCACATGTTAAGAATGTTGCGGTCTTCTGTACATATACCTCTCTCTCTCTCTCTCTCTCTCTCTCTCTCTCTCTCTCTCTCTCTCTCTCTCTCTCGTCTCTCTTATCAATCAAATCCTCTATCTTAATTATTCTACTATTGATCCATTCACGCTATTAAACGTGGATCTCATTTTAGAACGTACCTGAGCATCGATTAGTTATATTTTAATTCTAGTGCGTTATTTTTACATGTGTTTAGAAGCCATTTATGTATCAAGACAAATCTTGGAGCATTATTTCTTAAAGGTCTCACGTAAGCACTTTACTTAATATGCCATCTTTAATTCATTTATACTTTTTTATCTCTCATCTTCGAAGTCTCATTAAACGTTTGCATGTTTGTGCTGTTGACATCAGAGATTCTGTTTCATAACCGCCTTGCTCGTGTCACTATTTAGAGAGGTAACATTAGCCAAAGTAATACTGGATCACCATCCAGTATTTTAAGGTGAGTCTATCTCGCGTTTTTGGGCTTACTGTAAGGCCTCGTGAAATAATTTATCTTGGAAACCCTTCCGCCGAGTGATGGATGGTGAAGCTCTCAACCTCCCCCCCGCCATATCCCTCAGCACGACCACTCACGATACTCCCCCCCCCACCCCATTTCTCCCTCCCTTCCACGATGAAACGTTTCTGTGCTAAAAGCATTTCTTTGCGACGGGACATTTTTCTTCACGGTTGAATCAGGATATGTATTTTCGACGTCCTTTCCAGTGTTGATCTGCAGTGTCGTTGATCTTCTGGGATTCAGGAAGTGGTTTTCGTGGTGGCCCCTGGCAGTAGCAGTAGCAGTAGTAGTAGCAGCAACGAACACTGCTACTTAATTAATGCGACCGTAATGACTCCCTACTTTAAATATGCTAATGGTTTCTAGCTTGTATTGATAAACATGTTATACCAACATGCCTTACTGAAAATGTTAATGAGTTGCCCTCCTGTTGTATATATGAAATATTCGCATGAAAGATGCCTTGCGTGGTTTGAAAATAGATTGCTCTCTCTCTCTCTCTCTCCTCTCTCTCTTCTCTCTCTCTCTCTCTCTCTCTCTCTCTCTCTCTCTCTCTCTTGAATGTATGTTTGCCTATCTGATTACCATAACACCATTTACTCTGTCGCCACCCCCTGTCTATCGCCAACTCCCCCAACTTCGGTCCGTCTACTCGTTACAAATGTGAAACGTCTCCCTCAATTCTCCCTTAGCAACGCGACCCTGAGCTCCCCTTTAAACCCCCCCCCCAATCTTTCTCGACCTCCCTCTGTGCCTATCTCCCCAGGGCGGAAAGCCTTAATCAACATAAACAAGACAGCCCCCCTTCGGTGTGCGTGGCTGCTGACTTTATTTTATTTCCTAACAACTGTAAAACAATCGTTCAAATCCGTTTGATTTCTCTTGCAATGGCCCTAGATATGGTGGCGTTCCTTGCTAGCTTTTCCGTTAGGTAGTATTAGTAGTAGTAGGCATTTGACCTTAAAACGGCTCGTAAATTGTTCCTGTGCCTTCAGTGGTTGTGCGAATATCGCGAGGCTCTATTGTAAAACAGCTGCTCTCTTGATTTTACTGATAGTTTTGTGCTGTGATTTCATTATCTTGCTTTGTCTTGACACTTACGCCGAAACAAAGTTGCTGATTGCCGTCGAAAGCTTTCGCTGGTCATTATATGAGTGGCTGTTGCTATTTCTAGTAATTTGTTTGTTAAGTGTTTCGTATAACATTTTTAGAAATGTTCTTTGAACATTTCCGAGTTTTATGTCACACACACACATCATTATATATGTATATATATGTGTGTATGTATGTATGTGTTTGTGTGTGTATTCTGATATTGATATTTATAGAGATTCAGAGTAAGTTTACATATACATAAGCTCACATACACTTTGATTGTAGCAAGCAAAGATAAATCCGCAGACAGTTCATGTGTATTATCGTTAGTAGCAGAATATACCGATATAAACAACAGTGAAAAAAGAAAAAGAATAAAAATGAAGAACGTGAAATCATTCTAAGCAGCCCGAGTCTAAAGATTTGCAGAATATAAAAGCGAATTAAAAACATCTTAAATGGTAAAATTCTTACACGCAAAATCCACTTCACCTTTTCACTGGTGTTGGCATTCAGTGCCTTCTCGTGATTTCAGCCATTTCACATGACCCTGGATTAATTTTGCTCTCTCTCTCTCTCTCTCTCCTCTCTCTCTCTCTCTCTCTCTCTCTCTCTCCTCTCTCTCTCTCTCTCCTCTCTCTCCTTGCCTACGGCGTTCTTCCGCTTTTTAAAACGCAGACTTCATTTCAAAATCATTTTCCGAAAACTTTCTGTTTTTCGATTGAATATGCGGCGCTGCTCAGCTCACGTTTCACGGGTTTTGGCTAAAATACGTCAACTGGTTTAAATGTTTTGGCCTAAAATTTGTGCCCGTGTTATTTTTCTTTCAGAAAGGATCAGTATATATGCGGCCATAAATCTTTTCTTTAATTATGGGCGTTTCCAGTAGAACCCTGAATGTTAACCCTTTCTGTTTTATGGTTTTTAGTTTTCTGTAAAAGAAAATTATTGTGCCGGCTTTGTCTCTCCGTCCGCACTTTTTCTGTCCTCCCTCAGATCTTAAAAACTACTGAGGCTAGAGGGCTGCATATTGGTATGTTGATCATTCACCCTCCAATCATCGAAGATACCAAATTGCAGCCCTCTAGCCTCAGTAGTTTTTATTTTATTTAAGGTTTAAGTTAGCTATAATTGTGCTTCTGGCAACGATATAGGGATAGGCGAACCACCGGTTCGTGGTTAAAGTTTCATGGGTCGCGGCTCATACAGCATTAATACTGTACGGTGGCCTTGATTATACTGTACGTTGTTGCGGCTGTACAAAAAACTCGATTGCGCCGAAGAAACTAAGGAGCATTTTTTACTCTTTTTTTTTCAGCTCCATTTTATGCATCAGTTTTAAGTACTTTCAGTTGTAACGATTTCTTGCAGGCATTTCTTAAAGTAAAAGCTCACGCCTTATTGTGACCCGTTGTTATTTGCATCGATGACACCAGATCATTATGTCAGACTGTCGAAGGTGACTAATACTAGATGTTCTTTTCTCAACACTTTTTAGTTATTCTTCTCTCTCTCTCTCTCTCTCTCTCTCTCTCTCCTCTCTCTCTCTCTCTCTCTCTCTCTCTCTCTCTCTCTCGCTCATATCTTTTTTTTATTATGCGTTTGTGGTAATTTAGAATAAATTTATATTTTTATGAAAATTCCAGACCACAGTGATTTAACCGAATGCAGTTTATTCTGAGATCAGCAAATCTTATAGAAGACAATGAGAGAGCAAATGAATCGATTATTAAACTTTTAGAGAAATTTGGCTAAATTGGCATCAAAACGATTTATTAGTAATAGTAATAGGAGGGGATTTATTAATGATGAGAAACCAGTGATTTGAGAAAATAGGAAGAGAAGAGAAAACATGGTTTTATTGTGATGTCATTAATGCTTTGAGGATATTCATTCAAACTGGTTTTGAAATCTAAGTGGACATGTACACCATCTCTGATATATATAATATATTATATATATATATATATATATAATATATATATATATATATATATATATATACATATATATATATGTATATATATATACATATGTATTTATATATATCTATATATATACATATATATTTTATAATATATATATATATATATATATATATATATATATATATATGTAATGTATATATATACGAGTATATATATATATATATATATATATATATATATATATATATATATATATATATATTATATGTATATATATATATATTTGTGTGTTTATGTAATGAGAGGAGAACTGTTGACCTATCCAGTTCTGACCAAATTCAACGTTGCTTAGTTTTCCTGATCCGTGTACCGAACGAATTTACTCTGGGATGTCAGAACGAGGACAAATAAGTAAATTGTTCATTCTCTTAGGTTTTAGCACTTACTGAAGATCCGGCTTTGAACATTGTTTGTGCTTTAACTTCTAGAATGAGTTTTCTAGCACTGACACAGGTTGCTACCAACTGCTGTTGTCTACTTACCGGGTGCATAACTGAAGAGTGCTTGCTTATTGGTGGAAAAGGTTCAGAAGTTCTCCCCTCCAAGCGCTGAAAAGAGAGATATGAAGATAAATCAAGCAACTGAATATTGCAAGCAAATGTGAACAAACTTTTAAGAAATAGCAAGACCAAGAGAGGTGGCGAGTCGTCCCCAGTCACCTAACCTGAATTCTATATTTGCAACGAACGCATCCTTTTAGGAGGATTAGATCGTTTTTTGGTCTGGTTTCGGAGTGTCTATCCTATCCGGAAGATGGCTCTTGCATCCTCTCAAGCGAGTGCAAGTGTTATTTTCGCTGGGGAATCACCCGAGGACCCCTGCCCTGAAAGGAGCAATTTACTCCTAAATTTATCCTGAAAGGATATCATGCTAAAGGTTTTTTTTTCTCTCTCTCTCTCTCGGCCCACGGGCTTACATGACGGAATCCATTATGGCCGTGTTACTTGCCCGAATATCGGGCTCTCCTGCACTTAGGAGCCTCTCAGGGCCTGGCGCGGTGAAAGAAGGGACAGAAAGGTGTTCACACGTCTGTGCGTGTTGTAATGTACGTTGCAAATGTGTTGAAATGGACGTTGCAATGTACCAGTCGCATCTTATAAAGGAGAGCGTTGCGTTTGACAAGGAAGGAAGAAAGAAAGGTGGGGGTTCTTAAGTATGCTTTTTCTTATTTTTTTTTCTTTACAGTTGAATGAGAAATAAGATGGAGTTTAGACTACAAAGATTCTTTAACTCTCTTTTATTCGAACTGTTCATAATCATCGTATAATGGTATTTCACTGACGATGAAGAATTTATTATTTGCTCAGTCTTGTTAAAATTCTCTCTCTCTCTCTCTCTCTCTCTCTCTCTCTCTCTCTCTCTCTCTCTCTCTCTCTCTCTCTCTCTCTCTCTCTCTCTCATAAAATATATATTGCTGTTGTTTATGAATAGCGTTTGCCTATAACTCTCCAGATAATAGGTTGATCACAAGCTATTCATATTTGGGAGAAAAGCTGAATCGATGTAAGCTGGAAAGGGGATCCATATCAATTTTGCTGTCATTAAATACTCTAAAGTTTTTATCTCTCTCTCTCTCTCTCTCTCTCTCTCTTCTCTCTCTCCTCTCTCTCTCTCTCTCTCTCTCTCTCTCTCTCTCTCTCTATAAGCTATTGGGAATTATTTTCATATTACACCAGTTATGCTTGACTGTTTTTCTGTATTGGAAATTGATTCACACATATAAATTACGTATATTCTCAGAAACGATTCTTTCCGGCTTATTGGTGTTTTATGGTATTATTATTATTATTATTATTATTATTATTATTATTATTATTATTATTATTATTATTAGAATTGTATATCTCCAGCTTCATAGCGTTGTAGGGTAATAGTAAAAATAATAGTAATAATTGTTACCATTGTTATTGTTAACAATGTAGGAATGTTTTCAAACCGCAGCATGTGTGTTCTCTTGGAGCAGTTTAGATCAGTATAACTCATAAGTAAACGGTAGACTAGAAGAAGGATGATAGCAACCTTTTCAGTTCTACTTGCAAATACTTCACCCTCCGACTGTTGTAGTTAATGACATTCTGAGGCACGAAAGTGCGATTGTCAAATTCCAAAAAATTCCAAAAGCGTAATTATCGTGCATCTCACATGCAGTAACCTGTCATTCACCTCGACACTCGTAAATGAACTGCGGTGAGCAATCCGGATGAAAATATCGCCCATGAAAAAATTAAGGTTTTGAGCATACTAACTCCTGTGTATTTAGCTTGCAGTCAGTGTGCCTGTCAGATGGAAATAAGGAGAAATGTGTGATTGTTTACAAAAATATTCTTGAAATTGTATGTATATATATATATATATATATATATATGTATATGTATATATATATATATATATATATATTTATATATATATATATATAGTACATACATATATACATACATACAGTACATACACGTATATATACACGTATGTATATTTGCATATATACATAGTTACATACATACATATACATAATATGTATGTATGCATTGTGTGTTTGTGTTATATATATATATATATATATATATATATATATATATATATATATATATATATATATATTAGAAATAATCAACACACAATGACGTGTGGAGCAGAAATAAATTTCTGACTCGCATCTAGATCGAACCCAGGTCTTTCAGTTGAAAGATTCTGGGTTCGATCCTGATGTGAGTCAAATTTATATATACATGTATATATGTGTATATATATACACATATACATATATAATATATATATATATATAATATATATATATATATATATATATATATATATATATATATATATATATATATATATATATATATAAGTTCCTTCCTACACTTGTCTTCCAGTGCTTTTTCTTCCACAAATTTTCACTTATCTCCAGCTTCCTGTCCCGTAGTTATCATCCAAGTAGGTCTGGATCTCCAAATCTTCTGGTGTTCACAGGAGCCTAGCTGACATTTCTACTCTCATTCTCCATACTTTGAGCAAAGGACATGTCCAAGCCATCTCCATATCCCTTCCAGCATTGTCTCTACAAATGGGACTTCCTTCTTTCCCTTTCGGTATAATTTCTAATTCTGTCCTGCCGTATGAAACTTCAGTAAACTTCTTGGAGCTTTTTTTATCAAATCAACAAAATCTTTTGCACATACCATCCTTGTCATATAATGATATATATATATATATATATATATATATATATATATATATATATATATATATATATATATATATATATATATATATATATATATATATATATATATATATATACAGTACATATATGTATTTAATGATCTCTCTCTCTCTCTCATATATATATTTATATATATATATATATGTATGTATATATATATATATATATGCATATACATATATATAATATATATGTATCAATTATACATAATACTTTTCAACAGTAAATTTAAAATTTAGGTTAATGGCCTATTAGCAGATGGGCAATTAACCTAAAATAAAAATACACTCTGGGTATTTAAAGTTTGCTGTTCTGAAGTTTCAAAGTGGCTTCGATAGAATCCACCCCATTCAACTTAAATGGTCCGAAAAGCGAATTTAGCGTATCTGCAACTTTTTTAAGTTTAATTTTTTTTTACTGGCTGGTTTCATGTCCTTGCGCGTTTCAGACCCTCATCGACCAACTACTGGAATCTGGAAGAAATTCAGCCCAAGACGAGTTTGCTTAGGTTTTAATTTTCTTGAAATATTTCGTGTCTTGCATTTATCATGAAGACTTTTTAATATTACTCGTTAAACGGACAGTTACAATCTACTGGTATTTTATTTTTGTCTTCGAGGTAAACATAATTTTGATGAAGAAAGTGCAAACATTAATGATAATCATTCGTATTTTCTTTGTATCTTCTTCTCAGCTTATTCTATAGTACTATTAGTGTCGTTTTTTATTTTATTTTATTTTTTTTTTAATATACCACCTCCAGCTGTTTCTCTCCTGTACGGCTCGTTTCTGACTCCAACCCTCCCGATTTGTACTGCCCCCATCCATCGGCTAGGTTAACATTCTCATTGAATACTAGAAAAAAAAAATCCTTTTTTCGTTGTAGACCTATTCGAAGAAAGGTATAAAAAAGGGAATTCCATATTTGCCTTGCATCATCCATGACCAAAGAATGTAAGGCAATTAAACAGACTGAAATTTTAAAACATATATTTGATAACAATTGCTCGTGCGGAAATGGGGAAAATGAGTTACTATTCAAAGCATTTAAAAATTTGGATGTTTTTCGCGTCCAAATTGTAGACACATTGGTTTGGTGCCTTTCAGAGGATGATAGATATAATCTTTCATCACCAGCCACTCATTCAGCACTGCATGCTCATTTGTGTGTAAAATCTTCCCAATGAAAAGAGTCGGTAAATGTATGCAGTATATTATATAATATATATATATATATATATATATATATATATATATATATATATATATATATATATATATATATATATATACATACATACATACATACATATATGTAAATGTATTTGTATATTGTATGTATATAAGTTAAATATATGTACATATATATACATACACATACGCATATATACATATACACACATACATATATACAGTATATATGTGTGTGTGTATGTATAATGTGAGTAGTGACAGACTACAAGAATAAATGTGTATCTGCAACAAGAATGTTATCAAGCTTAATTGTTGCCTATCTCTCCCAGCAACGGCTAAAAAGAGAATACATGAAGCTGTTCTTCACGCTGGGAAGATTTAAGATACGAATGAGAATTCCGGAGGGAATCCAGCCCGTCAGTGTGACAGCTTTGAAGGAGCAAGTCTCACCGAGTGTTCCCTTTTTCCATAATATCTTTATGTTTACGAGTGGAATTTTGTTCTTTTGGTAATTTTTATTTTTGGTTGCACCATGAAAATTAACAGTGAGGTATCTTGGCGCTACTGAAGTCATCTTGAAAAGAAGCAAACTTAGCTTGAGACTTATTCACCTTCTCGGCTTAATCCCTAGTCGGGGTCGTTTTTAAAGAACGTTTCCCAGTGGCTCATTTCAGAATATGTTCTGGCAGAGGTTTAATGTACGGATTTCCTTCCTGACTCCAACCCTCCTTATTCATCCTTATTCATATTTGTTTTTCCGGTAAATATTTTAATTGTTGAATGAAGCACAGTGTGTCCAAATAGTTTGAAAAACACCGTATCTACAGAGCTGCATGTTTCTCGTTGAAAGAATGTTGAAAATCAAATATTTGTGGCATACAAATAGCTAAGTCTAAAGTCTAAAATGGCTGATTTTTTTTTTTTTTTTCTCTCGATAGAAATGTATATGATGTTGTAACTGTCTCGGTGCTATACATCTCAGTCAAAACAGACCTCAAGAATGAACTGGGATAAAACATCCATTGGTCCTTGGGTACACACAGGGACACACGAACAACCAACTCCTACAGGATATCATTTCAATGCCGGATACACTAGAGTCGCCTTGGCTGCGTCTCTTAATTGAGTCTGGGAGATAGACCTCTTCCATCGCTCTGAAAATAGAAACGCCCTCCTCAGACAGTCAAAAGAGTTCGCAGTTGCATTGCCAAAAATGTTTCTTACTTTATTCGGTAATTGCCTCTGCGGTCTTGTTGTCGAGTAACGCAGTACCTCAAAATATGGATTACCGATGTTTCTGCTCTGTAATTACCAAAACACAGTCTTGAAGGTCACCTTCGCAGTTTAAGACATTCGTGACTAAGTTAAAGATTTTGTTGAGGTACTGGAACGGATACAGCCTCTCATGACGCATGTATGTGATCTTACCGCCGCGCATTGTTTGTATGCATTATACGTATATATGTATGCATGTATATATATACAGTATATATATGTATGAAGTACGCATTGTTTGTATACATTATACATATATATGTATGCATGTATATATATACAGTATGTATATGTATGCAAGTATGTATATGCAGTATATACTGTATATATGTGTGTGTATGTGTGTACGCGTGTCTGTGCATGTGCGTGTGCATATGTCTGTGTGTGTGTACAGCTATGTATTTATACTGTACCTTCTTTACATACCGCAGGCACTCTACGGGTAATGAACGCCACGTTTACTCTCGCACACAGTACCACTGATATATATGAGTGTGGTACAATTGCGAAATTTTCACTTAGTTTGTGGCCAGTATATCGTGAAAGGTGTCCAGATGTGTAACATCATTCTTTTATTCTACAAAAATTGTTTTCTATTTCAGAAGCATCATTGTAAGATTTTTTAATTGATCATATACTTTTATGCATTTATAGTTTTTAGATTGTTTCAAATATTGTGCATAATGTATACATTACTCAACTTCAAATATGCCATGAATCAATGGGCATGCAAGTATGCATGTTCACGCATACGTAAAATACACATACATTGAAGTTTCTCGCATTAATTTGGACTTTTTTGCTAAAAAAAGAGTAAATATAATCTTGTCATGTGATTTAAGTAATGAAATGATGTGAAAAGAAAATGTTATTTAGATTAATGGATAGGTATTTTTCGAACCAGTTGAAGAATATAGGAGTCAAGATGAAGTTGTGATTTCCATAAATGTACACTGGACAAATTATATATATATATATATATATATATATATATATATATATATATATATATATATATATATATATATATATATATATATACGAAGATCATATTGATTTGATATAAGCATTGGACAGTAGTCTTTTCAAAAAGAAAAAACAATTCGAGCTGCAAACCTTTTACGAAGATGGAAGCAAGGTTGTATTAAGAGTTAAATGAAGAAGAATCTAGGACCAAGATTTTACAGCCTTGGCAAAAACAAGGAAAGCAGAGTCTTACAGCGCCTTAGGACAAGCTGATGTTTTGCTATGTCTGAGCCAAAAGACATTCAGTAGATAGGTCTTTGTAAATGTTAGTTCCCTTTTGCTATTCTCGTGCTAAAGACAGTTAGTGTGGTAATGAAGTTTTTGTCTGAGAAATATATCTTTCTTGGAACAAAATGGCGCAGTTGCTATTAACCACATAGGATTTCCTCTCCTCAGTGAGATATATTTCTCAGCAGTTGCGCAGGACATTCTAGAAAGACGTTCATTATTATACTGTAGGGAATATAAAGATTGATTGACAGATATCAAGTAATATTGTCATAAAAACTCAAACTTGAGCAGTTATAGGTGAATTAGTTGACGGTGCTTTCGTGGCAGAATAACCATTCCTAGAAAATAAAATTTATTCCTAATGTCCCTTAGGCTCTCAGCCTCATATCTGGGTAAATCATATATTCTTTGAAACTGAGCCACGATGTCCCGTAGGGGGGTAGTGCCGTCAGTGCACCTCATGCGGTGCACTGCAGGCATTACTTAAGGTTCTTTGCGGCGTTCCTTCGGCCCCTAGCTGCAACCCCTTTCATTCCCTTTACTGTACATCCACTCATATTCTTTCTTCCATCTTACTTTCCACTCTCTTCTAACATTTGTTTCATAGTGCAACTGCGAGGTTTTCCTCCTGTTACGCCTTTAAAACCTTTTACTCCCAATTTTCATTTCAGCGCTGAATGACCTCACAGATCCCAGCGCCGGCCTAAATTTATATTATGTTCTATTCTGAGCCACGATAATTCCACCTGTACATTAAATTCTAAAAAATGGAATAAAAAGAACTCAGGCCTTTACGGAAGGTTACATAAAAAAGGAACAACAAGGGAGCTTAAAACCAGGTTTCTTTGATTGTTTGGGCAAACAAACGAAAGGAAGCGATCCTTAGAACTTAACCCCTCCTCTAATATGGGCAAACAAAGCAGGCAGGGCGGTTTTTATAGAGCCGCATCACGCGTGCCCGACATCCAAATTGATTCTGGGGAAATTAGAAGCTTCGATCACGTTGCAAGGGTTTATGATGGATCATTCCAGGGAATTAATGGCTCGAGACAAAAACAGGAAGTTTGATCAGGTAGCTTGAATAAATAGTGGCAAGCTGTTTTCGCTTAAAAACGGTTAAGCCAGCAAGCGTTAAAAAAAAAATCGACAAGCTTCATTATTGTCAGTGAATCTGTCGATATTCCTGGATTTACACAAGATATAGCT